>JACEIK010001960.1:0-61582 GCA_018107945.1 Datura stramonium
AAATTCGAGCTCGTTAACCTGAAATGTTGACTTTGGTCAAACCTCTCAAACTTCAAACCTTCCAAAAACCAAAAATCTTATCCAATCTTCATTGGATCATATCGAGAATGGTGTCATCTATCTCCGCAAGTCATAAATAGAAAAATAAAGATACGGAAAGGTTCAAACTAGGGAAATGGGTCAAAAATCACAAAATGACCATGTGGGTTGTTACACTTCTAGGCTTGGCTAATAACTGCGCTTCCTAAACTTCTACATATTTGACACCTATGGCAGGGATAGGGAGTTATCCTGAACGTACACATTTTAACCATCATTTCCATCATCGGGGAACATTCATAGGGCTTATAGTAAGGAAATTATGAGCACGAATCATTCAAGAAATCTAAATTGGGCATATACTTGATATAACACGATCTTATGGGTCGATAAGAAAAATCTTAAGGACTGAGTCCATAGAGCTGAGTATGTTGAGAGACATGAGTTTAAATACATAACGAGGGTCATGACATGAAGCTGAGATTTATGGAATCATGGAAGAAGACTGGAATCACCATATGAAGTAGTTACTTCTCATTCTATGAATCTGAGTATGAATATACGTACTTGGAACTTAGACATGGGCATAACACGTTTACATACGGAATGAGTAGAGTATCGCATAAACTAAAGTACAGAAGGACATAAATAAGCGTGGATTGATCTCCTATAGTTACTGATCCTAGATATTCACACTTGAAACTCAAGGCTTGACATGGTCCTTCACCTTATAATCTCCCTCTTAGCTTAAAAGTCATCATTCTGAGGATTGGATCCCCTTCTTAAGTCTAGGCAGAAATCACTATCTCTTGACTTCCCATTTGCTTCTAAAACTATCACGGAAGGCTTCACACTTCTCCTATCGTACTCCCCCACTATTTTGGTTCCTTACTTCAAGTTCACGAATTCTTCTGCCTTAACTTCTCTTAACTCCTGCAGGGAGAATTAATTCGAGAGCGCCTCTTATTCCACTGACTGGCATTATGCTTTGGAGTATGTGAATACACGAGCTACAAGGATAGAAAAATATTTCATTGCACGACATAGATCATAAAAGAAAGGAAATTTTCTAAAATGTTTTGTAGCCCCTTCATCATAAGTGTGGCGTGCTTCATACACATGAAAACGAATCTACTTAATGCGGCTTTCAGACATCCTAGGACACTTCAAAACCTAATGCTCTGATACCAAGTTTGTCATGACCCGAACATAGGCCCGTATCAAGGAACGAGACAAAGAAGCCCGAGAGGCTCCAAGTCGACCCATGGCATGAACATGACATCTAAAACTCAACATAATAATGCGGAAGTCTAACATACATAATAGAAAAAGTCTGAAAATATGATATATCAAATATCTAAACACATAATAGCGATCTGAAACTGAAAACATACTATGTATGATAAGCCTCTACATATTGATAAGTTGATGGGAGAAGACCCCAACTAACTCACTAAAAATTGAAAATACTGAATACAAGCTAAAAAAGGGTCATCAGAGGACGAGGACTCACCAACCCTGGCTAAGGGATGCTAACTCTGAGGACTTGGCTAACGGCGGGACTGAACCTGAAAATTTAAGCCTGTATCATGAAACGATACAACATAGAGTATGCGGTCAGTACTTGAGATGTACTAATTATGCAAGGTAAGTAAAAATGGACATTTAAAATATGTAAGAGCGCATAAGAGTAGGACAGCATGATCATGAAGTATATATCATAATGTAAACATAAGGGCTCAAGGTTTTAAAATCATTCATACTTTCAACCATAAACCATAGGGATAAGAGAAACTTTATTAAAATATAGCTTGATACAAAGTAACATAACATGAAAGTGAATAAATCATGAGGAACAATGGAAGGACTCGTCATAACCGACACCATCATGATTAAGCTTACATGATGCCCCATCTATCTCACTCAAGTGGGCAGAGTCATCCCAGGCTTTCTAGGCAAGGGACGTGCAGTATGGTGATATCACAGGGTTCCAATAATAAATGTATATACCTACAATGACACGCAATTCTGAGACCACGAAATTTACCTGAACGCCAGGTCTACTCAGTGCTAGGCACTGCTCCCAAAAATATGGGCTCGTATAGTAATTGTGTAATCAGTCATGAAATTCATGGACAAATAAATAATAACATAATGGATCCCACTTGAAATACATGATTATCCATGAATAAGGGCCCATGAATTGGCCAAGAGTCATAAATCCATAAATCATGAAAATCATGCATTCTTGTAAAACAATTTTATACTTGATGTTCATAAATCCATGAAGAGTACTTGAACAGAATCATAACATGAATCATAAATCATAATTTAGGCTTAGTAAGATCAAAATCATAATAGAATCATAACTTGACTTTTCATGAAAACTTACATTATTGAGCATAATTTAATAAAAATTAGAATCTATGAATTTATAATCAAAATAGAAATAAAATCTTCCCATAGATTATAAAATATGATTTGATACATGAAGGAAATTGACCATAGATAGATCATAGATAATTTCACAAGAATTGAAATAAACCCCATAAGATCATGAAACTTGAATCTAGAATTAAAATCCATAAAATTGAGAAGAATTTAGAGCATGAGAGTGAAAGGAACTCTCATTTATAGCCTTACATACCTGGGTGATGATCCCTTGACTTTCCTTGAAGATTCCAAGAAGATTTGAAGAGGTTGAAGAAGAACCCTAGCTCCTATCTTGAGAGAAAATCTATCTATTGATCTTTCGGAGAGGGTGAGGATTTAGGCTAGGTTTATCCCTTTAATCTGACCTTAAGGAAGCCTAAAACAACGCCATTAAGGAGTTAGAAGCATAGGAGTTTACTGAAATACCCCCAAACTACCAAAAAAGGACCTGGAACTGGCATTTCCAACGACCAATAGGATGGGTAGTTGGTTTCTAGGATGGCCCATTCTGAGGTTCGTTGTTTACCTACTGTTACTTCACTAAATAGCTCATAACTTTTTACTCAAAGCTCTGATTGATGTAAGGTCAAATGCATTGGAAAGAAGACTCCAGGGGCTTCAATTTGAGGTGTTGAATTACCCAAATACATTTTGTAAAAAGGAACCTATGATCGTTTGAAGTTGACCCTTATAAGAACTTATAAAAACACTCAATCGATAAAGAGGCTCTCAACTCAACTTTATGCTTGAGGTTACTTATGACCTTAATTTGAATGTAATTCACTTCTTATACATAGGAATTAATCTTAACACTTTTTTTCATAAATTAATCGAGCTCGGTTCTATCCATATACCTAGAATGGTTCCAAACTTAGCCCAAAATTTTCATCACAATAGCAAAACCAACTACCCATCCAATGGACCGTTGGTATTTCCATTGTTTTTCCCCATTCTTCCTTCTAAATTCTCTTAATCTACTTCAATGACCACAAACAATGGTCAGTTCAATCAAGCCACGGTTCGTACTATCCCCTCGTGGGTTCTGGACAAATTTTTGACAGCTCTCTAGTCATGAAACAACGAGCACCTCCAACGACCCGTTAGACCCTACAACGAACCATATTATTTTTCTGGTTCAAGCCTTGGATCTGACCTAAGGAACTTTTGGGGTGTTACACAAACATACAAGTGATGACCTATGACTCAATCCTTGAAAAAATGTGACAAAACTTCCCTTAAGATGGTCGTCATCCATATATCATAGGGAAACGTCATTACTCTAACGACTACACATAAAAGCAAAAAATTACCCGATGTAAAGGGCTACTCTTCGAAAAAGAACCGAGGCCATAAGAAAAACCGAAGGGTGGATGAGACATGGTATTTTCAAAAATATTTTGACTAAACTTGTTGGCATTCTTACCCTTAACCTTAAAATTTTGAGAGATATCCCCTCACCCCACACTTAAAATCATGCTCTGTCCTCAGAGCATCTAAAATTAAAGATCAAATAAGAGTGAGAAATTACTACATGAGGCCGTCTAGGGCCTAGCTAGTAGCAAGTCTCTTTTATTCATGGGTCACAGGACCCCACACTTAAGCTCCAGACATGCTCCTTAGCTTTAATTTCGGGTACTCAAACTTTTCTTTCTTTACACACAAAATGAAAAACAAAAGCGACACTATAAAAAAAATAATTAAAAAAACTACATTATTACAATTGGGTTGCCTCCTAACAAGATCTTTATTTAACATCGCAGCACAATGCCATCAAGTTTTACCACTTTTCCTTCCACTTCGAGCTTATAAATTTCACTCCTAGCTTCTTTTCTAATTTTCCATTATGCTCAAGGGGAGGTGGTGTAAACATGAAGGGACCAAGTAAGATATGTTACATCTTTCCCTTCTTGGCCTTTAAGTGAGGGATGTCGTAATGTGTCTTCGGCATAATAAATTTTAAAATATAGGGGTATTTTTCCTCAACTACACATTTCTCCATAGGTTTGGACGACTCTATTTCTAGGTTGCTACCCAAACACAATATCGAAAAGTGTTTAGAATGAGGACCAATACGCCCTAACTCCAAGATTGCATTATGCTTGACATCCTCACTTTTATCCACCTCCTTAACACCGGCATCAACCACCAAAGAATCATCTAATAGTTGGGATTCTTCTTCTTGTTTCATGCATTGGATACTATCTACAACACTTTGTAGTTGGGCCTCAGATGCCTCAACTTTTTCATTCAAAATACCTTGCAGGTCATGGACACTTGAGCTAAATTGGCCTATCTCTTGTCTGAGCTTTATTTTCCCTTCTATTTGAGGTTCTTCTCTAGTATTGGCTAAGACCGTGACTTGCGCATCATTAGAAGTTTTAGTCTCAACCATCATCTCTGTGAGCTTGTAACTCATCCTTTTTAAGGCTCCTCCCTATTCAGTAATTGCTCCCTCATTACTTTCATATGCTCTAGGATCAGTTTTTCCATATTGCTCATTGGAGTAAGATGTTCCTCCTCTTCATTATTCCTATAAGCATAAAAAACAATAGGAGGATCGTAATAGGGTCTTAGGAAAGGGTAATAAAAATATGGACAACCATTCTAATGGCCATTCAGACCACCACATACACCATAAGTATGACAGTGTTGCCATGTCACGACCCAAACATAGGCTCGGATCAAGACACGGGACAAAGAGCCCCGAGAGGCTCCAAGTCGACCCATGGCATGAACATGACATCTAAGTTCAACATGATAAATGCGAAATTCTAACATATAACATAAAGGATGTTTGAAAATCTGATAACATCGATCGATAAATCGAATACCAATACATACACAAGTCTCGAAGTCAATACATTCAGTAATCATAAGCCTCTACTACCGGTTTTGTGCTGATGGGACAAGACCTCACCACTCACTAAAGTCTAAAATTAGAGATACCGAAAATACAATCAAAAGAAAGGCCTCAAGGATGAGGACACACCCACCCTAGCCGAAAGGCACACTGTGGATCTCGGCTAATGGCAAGATCGAGACAAGACAAGGAAATGATACAAAGCAAAGAGTATGTGTCGTATGTGGAATGTACCGAGTATGTAAGGTAAGTAACACTACTAAGTAATGAAAATAAGATATCATTCATATCATAAACCTTTCATCATAAGAGTTTGGAGAGTGGGGCTTGCATTCTATTATCTGAAATCATGATTTAACATAATCAATATCATGACTGCATCGGTGACCTAAAATCAAACCGATAATCATGGGTAAAATGGAACATTGGGTCAAACTCTTTTGAAAAGATGATAACATGACTGATGACATGCATAACTAAAATTATGAGGAATAGTGGGGAGACTCACTATAACTAACATTACCACGATAGAGCTTACGTTGTCCCGACTGCTACACTCCAAGTGGATGGGGCCATCGAGCCTGCTGTGGCTAAGTATGCTACCATGATATCGATATCGTCGAAGGCCCTTGGGGTAGGGGAAGCTCTCAAGGGAGGTCCAAACAATCAACATATCTATGTTGGCACGTAGTTTTGCGGCATAGGGTGATCAATCTTTAGCCTACTCAAGGTAATACTACTCCCAAAACATGCATAGGTTTCCATCATTTTACAACAAAGTTGAACAATCATTTGGTAACGAAGTTGACTCATAACGCATATGCATAATCCTCAAATAATAACATGAGGAGCCTCGGGACTCAAACCATACTACAAGCCGAAAATAGTGGGAGTCTAGACTCCAAAATCCATGTAGTAAGCTAATACATAAGTTTAGATAAATCATGAAACATACTTGATCATATGAGCTTGACCAATACTTATACATGCTTGACATAGACTTGATCATTAAAAAACATGAACATGGACATGGATAATTCGAAATCATACTGGCCATATACATCTCTATCATGCTTGAATACATATATCATAAATCTCAACTTTCATGAACTTCCATGGATAGGCATCATAATTATAAAACTTGGAAGAAGACATAATTTGTAATTGAAAATACTATAAAATATTCCCATGAATCATAATTCAACATTAGAAATATGTATAGATCACGCCCCATGATTGATACTCGATAATTCACATGTTGGGTTAAAACCTCATAGAGTCATCAACTATAATTTTCAAGTGAAATTGAAGGAGGATCGGGCATGGGTGTGGGATGAATACAGAATCTATTCATAACTCCTACATACCTTTGATAAACTGAGCCTACAAATCCTCTGAAAGCCCAATGGAATTTAGGAAGAACTTGATGAATCTTAAGCTTGATCACCTTTAGAAACCACTTGGCTTGCATTCATGGAAGAGAATGGGTTAGAAATGAGCTTAACCTCTTAAAACATCCTTTTCTCGATCTTAAAACAACGTAGTATAGTCTTAGGAACTTAGAAATTATGGAAAAACCCTTAATAAATTCGTAGGAAAAATGCATGCTAGCCTAACGGGACTCGGGATGACTGTGGCTCCGAGGGACGAAGCCGTGGCTCGCCTGCTATTGCCATCATCGGTATTCTCCACCCACTAGTCACCAATGCAGGGACACCACGACTCGTGGTGTACCCTATGTCTCGTGGTGACAAATCGTTAGGATCACAAATTTAAACTCAACCTTAAGCCAACCACTGACCATGAGTGTTTAACGACTCGTGGTCTCTCCCTTGATCAACCCCTTTGACCAAAATTTCAACCAAGTCCACCCTTCTCCCCACGAGTCACTTAACGACTCATGAGAACTCACGGGTCAAATGGACGACTGCCTTGTGACTCGGTGTAGAAAACTTATTTTCATTTCCAAACCTGAGTCTCGATCTAGAGATTTTGGCATATATAAATATCTCCCCTTGGGAACATTCATCCTTGAATGTGGGTAAACAAATAGAAAAGCCGAGAAATCCAACTTCCATATTAAATATTGACATTTAGAGCCGAAAACTAACAAATTGACCGACTCCGATACCAGATGTATGAACTTAATTCATGAATTGTACATACATACATTGACATGAAAGAAACCGGGGCACATGATTCGAACATTAAACTCGACAGAGTACTGGGAGGAAACTAATACCTCAAGCTATAACTGAACCGTAAGGGAATAGATGTGGGTATTTAGGCATCATATCTACTTTAAGGCCCCATGTATCTCTCAACATGCCGGGTTCCTTCACAAAAACTTCACCGAGGCTACTTCTTTATTTTTTAGCTTCCAAACCTCGATGATCAAGTATTTCCACCTAACCTCCTCATAGCTAAGACTATCATTCACGCTACACCGCCTACTGTGACAAACTGGGAAGTTTCTGGATCACCCAAGCACTTCTTTAAACGAGACACATGGAAATACGAATGCAATCGGGGCTAATTTCGAGTCAATCTCCAACTCATAAGCCACCTTGCCAACACGTCTCACAATTCGGTACTGGGCCAACATAGAGGGGGATGACTTTCCCTTTCTTTCCAAACGCATCACTCCCTTTAATGGGAGACACCTTCAAACATCCATTCATCAACTTCAAACTCAAGCCCCCACCTCCTCAAAATTGCATAGGACTTTTGGTGACTCTGTGCTATTTTCAACCTATCCCTTCTAAGATGAACATTCTCTATAGCTCATGGTCTGAATCAACGACATCGCAGCTTCACCAACTTCTGAATCAAATCCAATAGGCGATCTATATCTTTGCCCATAGAGAGCCTCAAACGAGTTATCTCAATGATGGAATGGTAGTTGTTGTTATATGCTAACTAATGAGAGGCAAAATGATCATCCCAACTACTCCTTGGAAATCAATCACACACTCTAAACATATCCTCAAGAGTCTGAATGGTCTCGCTTCGCCTACTATCTATTTACGGTGAAATATAAGCTTGACTCGAGTACCAAGTCCTCTCTCAAACAATCTCCAAATCGGGAGGTAAACCGAGTACTCTATCTCGATATAATGGACAAGGGCAATCTATGCAATCAAACTAACTCCCGAATGTATAATAGTACAATCCTCTGCTGAATTGATAATTTTGATAGGTAGAATGTCACGACCTAGAGTACACTCTACGTAGACACGGACAAGGAACCTTAAAGGCTCCGTTCTACTCCATGGCATAATTATCCTACTACACTTAAATAAAGAAAACATCTAACATCAAGGAAAAAGCAGAAGAAAATAACAAAAGTCTAATATGATCCATAAAGACAATTTAATAACAAGCTAGATACATAGCCGAAAACCGTTTCAGACAAGTACAAAAGCCTTCTACTAAATCGATGAGTTGTCGACAAGCCCCCCAGCCTAACTCCAAAAAGTCTCGAAAACTAGAACATAATAAACAGGAATATAAGTCACGTCCTTGGAAGATGAGGACTCACTACTAGCAACTGGGAGAGGAAGGAGCGTATCTAGCCACGCGGCTGAACTCGACTCGACCCATCACAAATGATATAGCACAAGAGGCGTGCGGTCTACTTGGAATGTACTGAGTGGCGTGTGAATTTAAATAATAATCAAGTAAGCATCAATATACAAATAGGGAGTACTGTGAGAATAATAGGTTAGTAACTTACCGAAAAGAGATACAACAATTCTGTAAGGATATCCACATATTCATATAAACATAACCACATTATAGAGACATGCATTATTACAAGATCAACTGATGGTCAAAGGTGGTTGATATTAATGACACAGATGCAAAGTCATGACTTGAGACAAAGGACTTTGAATTTCCCAAGGGAAACATTCTCAATAGCAAAAATCGCTTGACTGTCGAAGGAGAGAAACTCATTGTAAGAATTCATTGACTAGCTAGGGATGTTGGTCCTGAATGATAGGGAAATACTATTGCTAACGAAATCCTTAACCGACTAGGAAATACTCTTGCTAACGAGAAATCCCATCATTTAGGGAAATACTTGCTAACAAGAATCCTGACTGACTAGGAAAGACTTTGCTAATGAGAAATCCTGACTGACTAGGAAACACTCTTGCTAACGAGAAATCCGATCGACTAGGGAAATACTCATGCTAAAATCCGACTCGACTAGGGAAATACTTCTGCTAACGAGAAATCCCGATCACTAGGAAAACACTCTTGGCACGAGAAATCCTGACTGACTAACATTAATCTAAATTGCAACAGCTAATCAGAGACAAGGACAATTTTTGATTTTTCATCACACAAACATTTTCACTTGGACTGGTGGAGCTACTTTTCAATGATATCAATCCCAACAGCTGTACATTGGCTCTCATGCGTTATCAACATTATTCACATCCTCATCATGCAATCCACCTTATATTACCCAAGCATCTTTTACTCCTAACGAGCATTCTATAGATTCACATTTTGCATTATACAATCATGACATTCCAATTCCAAGTTCATCTCATTCAACATGCAATAAGAGATCATACATGGTTAAAAAAATACAACTCATACTCTATCAAGATACATGGCTTTACTTATTTAGGTCTATAACATTCCACACACTTGTCATAACCACTTCTTTAGAACTCCTTAAATACACGTGGCGTTTTAGATTCCAAAAATTTTTATAAAAAATAATTTTTAATAAGGAAAATACATTATAGAATCTGGTCAAGCTTCGTAGAGTTCAACAATGGAGATGAAATCTTGTCATGCCTAATCAATTAAATCTAGAACATATAGCATACATAATATACCTCAATTACTCAAACCCACAACTTTTAATCAATCCGACGTGGTCATCAACATCATAATCAAGGCTCTAGGGTTAGTTTAGCAATATTCCCACACTTTCATCATGATCAAGAATTTCTATGGTAGTTTAAAGAGAAATGAACAATTTCAACACTTAATTCAAGTTAGGATGAACATACTATACCCATACATACTCAACCTGTATTCTACGATTTCATCATTTTCATATATGAATATTCAAATTACCCAACAATAAGAAACATCCATTCATTACTTCAAGACAATTTACGAATGACATGTCACCTCATACATCCTCAATATATAACCCCATCCCAAATAACCTATCATCAACATTTGAAATGAATTCCATAATTGTAGTATTTATTAGCTTTTAAGAAAAGAATGAGAAAGAAATTATCCGTTATTTAAACCCTAGATCATGATATTATAGAAATTTTAAATTAGGTTATCATTAAAAATATTTTGGGGCAAAAGGATGGAAAAATACACTTGTTGAAGTACCACATACCTGGTAGACGAAACTGATTGAAAATCTTCCTTGAAGCTGAAGAACACCTTGGTGAAAATCCAGATTTTTTCAAGAGAGTAGGAAGAAAGAGATTGAGAGAATGAGGGTTTAGGTCTAGAAGAACCCTTAAAACCATCTCCAAATACCCTAAAACGATATTAGTTAAATTTGGGAGCATGGGATTTACCAACCTGCCCCTGAAAAAATTTGAAAAATTGCCCGAATCCGATGATCACCTAAAGAGTCGTTGTCCCAGCCAACGACTAGTTAGGTCCACTCGTCAGGTATACTAGAAATTATTGATCCTTCAGGCCACGACCAACGTAACGACTCGTCACCAGCTCCCACGACTGCTATGCCCTTTTTGTTAAGTACATTGGAAATTTCTTGAAAACCAAAATCCTCCCTCCTAACGACTAACTTGACGAGTCATTTGCAGCAAGACGACTCGTCGATCATCGCTTTCTCACCGGCCTGGCCTCACCCTTGATCGTTTCCTCTACGAGCGACCAAAACTCATGGGGTCACTTAACGAGTCGTGTTTGGTCTTAAGGACTTCTGGGGTGTTACATAGGAAAAATAGGTTGCCTTAGTCAATTCATCTAAAACCGCCCAAATAGTGTCATACTCTGTCGACAATTGCGAGGCAAACCCGTAATGAAGTCCATATTGATTTCCTCCCCACTTCCAAGTAGGGATACTAATGTCTTGGAAGCACATCCCTAGGTATTTGATGCTCAACTCTACCTATTGATAATTCGGAAACTTAGCGACAAACTCTGCTATGTCCTTTTTCATGTTATTCCACCAAATTGACTTCCCGTAGGTTACGGTATATCTTGGTGGCACTCTAGATGTATGGACTATCTGGAACCATGAGCCTCATACAACATTCTCTTCCTCAAAGTCATCAACACTCGATACACACAAATGACCCCGATATCGTAGCACACCATCTCCCCTTGGGAGAAGACTCCACTTTCGATTCTGAACGACTTCCTTCAACTTTACCAAAATCATATCCTCATCTTGTATAGCTTTGACCTTGGTCACCAAGGAAGATTTCGACCCATTCTCAACAATAACACCTCCATTTGCGAGTCAACAAGACGAACTCTAAATGTGAAAGCAACGCACATCCTTTACTAATTTTCCTTTCTCATCTATATGGGACACACTCTCTATATTGAGCCTTCTAAGACAGCCTCGCCACTCACATTAGCTTTGCCTGCATGATAAAGGAACTCATATCATTATCTCAAGCCTCCAACCACCTTTCTCTCGATATAGATTCAAATCCTTTTAGGTAAACATGTACTATAGTCTTTTGTGGTCCGTAAACACATCCACATGGACCCAGATAGATAGTGCTCTAAATTCAAGGAAAATACTATCGCCGCCAACCTGAGGTCGTGGAGTTGGATAGTTCTTTTTATGAACCTTCACTGCTTAAGTAGAAGCTATAACCTTACCATGCCGCATTAGTACACAATTAATACACAAACCTATCAGTACTCCTCAGGTATGGTTAACATTGGTGCTAAGGTGAGTCAAGTCTTCAACTCTTCAAAGCTCCTTTCACAAGCCTTCGAATAGTGAAACTTCACTTTCTATTTGTCACCAGTCAAGACCAGTGATGCAATGGATGAAACCCCTCAAAAAACCTTGATAATAACCAACTAAACCTAAGAAACTCCGAATCTGAAAGACTGACTGGTCTATGCCAATTCTTCACTACTTCTATCTTTTGGATAGTCCACCGTACACCCTCACTTGACACCACATGACCTAAAATGCTATTGAGTTCACAAAACTTTGTACACTTGCTGAACTTGGGCAGCATATAATTATGATCTCAGAGTCTGTAGCACCACCTTGAAATGAGCAGATGCTCCTCCTGCTCTGAGAATATATGAGAATATCATCTATGAACACAAACATGAACATATCCAAATATGGCTCGAACACCTTATTCATCAAATCCATAAAATTCGTAGGAGCATCTGTTAGTTACAAAGACATAACTAAACTCATAGTGACCATACCGAGTCATGAAGGCTATCTTTGGAATGTCACTCTCCCAAACCCCGAGCCGATGGTATGTAGATTTGTGGTCTATCTTTGAAAAGCACTTAGCACCTTGAAGTCGGTCAAACAAGTCATCAATCGTGGGGAGAGGATACTAGTTCTTGATGGTGGCCTTGTTCACCAAGTTTTCTGTAATTAATGCACATCTGGAGAAACATATTTCTTTTGGACAAAGAGAACTAGTATACCCACTGGACTGCTAGAAGGTTTATGTTCCTGTTCAGAGACTTTCAATCTCGCCTTTCAATCCTTTTAGTCAAATAGAGCCATCTGCAAGGAGAATAGAGAGAAGCGGGGCATTGCAGTGAAGGTCATTATTTAAATGATTTTCGCCGAGGAATTTCGCAAACGTCTCCGAATACTGGCAGTACACATATCAGAAACCTTCTCAATCGATGAAGGTAATGTATAATCCTTAATCCTAGCTAGATGGTACATGCAACCCGTAGAAATCATTTTTTGGCCTAATGTAGGAAACAAAGCGACCTACGTGCAAAAGGAACTACCCTTTCATTCTAAGATTGGCTCGCTCGAAAATCGAAACTCTAGCTGTACGTGCTCCCCGCAATTTAATGGTGCATAACATGCATATAGCAACCATACTAAAGATAATATCAATCTGTCAGGGCTAGCTCTACTAAATCTTTTGAGGTAATCTCTTCTCAAGGACTGACAGGCAATTTCTATATACCCGCTGCTATAATTAAATCACCGAATGTAGTAGAGACCGAGAAGGCTCGAGAAATTCTTGGAACTAACTCGAAAACTACTAGAAAAATAGGGAATCGCTAAAAGATAAAGTAGCCTCTGAATCTAATAATACATATAATATCAAGGTGAAATACTCATAACATACACTAGAATTACATCTCGGGAGACCACTTGCTCTCATAAGATACTAGGCGTAGAATCTATTCCCCCCGTAATCGACTACCACTCACTAGTAGATGCCTCGCTGAGCCGGTGTTCTCGTGTGGAGATGCTAACCGGGAGGCCGAGCTCACGTTATACTCCCCAAATCCCTAAGACGCACTCCGGAGTTTAAATGGAGAAAATAGAATTTTTGTGCACCGTATCACGTAATGAGCTGTCCTAAGGACCTGTCAGCTGCCCACGAGTCGCTCAGTGACTCTGTAGAGGAGTAAGGACTTGAGTTTAAAATTTATAGTTTTGAGTCTCATTTTATTACATAAATCTCACGAAGTCATGGTTAGCCCCACACTCAAGCAATAATCATGGTCAGGGAGGAGGTACAGGTAGGAGGACTTGGGCAGTATACTTAACAGGTGGGTCACCACGACTCATTGGGTGCACCACACCATGGTGTGCTCCTGCGGGCATTTCCGTATGTTTGGGCAAAGGAGTTAATGAATGGTGACCACGAGTCATGATCACTAGTACCATTCGCATTTGTTCTCGTGGGGAGTTCTAGGTGAAGCTTTGGTAGTGTACTAGACGACTAAGGCGTGACAACTCATGCTTCGTAGAGGTAATGACGCATCTGCACTTTCGTTGGGACTCGATAGCCCTGCTTTCCTCCTCGAATTTAGTAAGGTCTTATCTATAATCCGTGAGATCTCTAAGATCTAAACTATGTCATTTTAAGCTATAAATAGTGAGTTTTAAGAGTTGTAAGTTCATTCTAAGCTATTCCTATTCATTCATGTAAGAGTTGAAGTTTAGAGAGGTGACTGCTTAATCCCTTCAAGTTTTTCATCTATTCTTCCTGGGCAATAAGAGAAATTATAGAATTAGATTCTTCAGGTATGTAAGGTTATGAATGAGTAATTGCTTACACCAATGCCCAACCTCTCTAATTCATGAAAATCTATATGTAGATCATATGGGGTTTTAAGCCAATGCAAGAATTTCCTAATTTCTTTACCATAGGTATGACGAAGCACGTTTCTATTATTGAATTATGATTCATCGACAAGTTTTTAAGCAATATTTTCAATTATAAATCATGTTTTCAAGTTTATAAATTAAAAATGCCCATCCATGAGAAGTTCTCATTATAGTTGAGATTTATGATGTATGTTCAAGTATGATGAGATATTTATGATGAAAAGAATGCTCTCAAGTTACCCCATGTCTATGATCATGTTCGAGATAAAGTATTAAAAATGTTAAGTATTGCAAGCCTGCCATGTTCCAAGTATGGATCTATGATTTCCAAGTTAATTAGCTTACCACATGGTTTTTGGAGTCAAGGCTCAAATTATGTTCAGCTTGTGGTATGGTTTCAGCCAAGTTTCCTCATGTAGATTTAAAATTTTATATGCAATGAATATCGGCTTCTTCACTAGACGATGTCAACTTAATAAAAAATAATGGAGTATATATGCATGTTTTTAGGGAGTAGTGTCTAGCACCGAGTAGACTAAGGGTCAGTCAACCTATGCCTTAGAACTACGTTCCAACGTAGGTATAGTAGGATCAACTTATTTGGGATATCCTTTGTGAGCTTTCGCCCAAGGGTCCTTCAGCCTTGATATTGATATCATGGTAGCGCTTTAGCCCTGAATGCTGGACGCTTCCGCTACTAGTGTGATAGTCGAGACCGCTTACGGTCTCCCTATTGTTCATGATTTCAGTTATGCATGTTTATCATTCACATATATATATATGTGTGTGATGTGTGTGTGTGTGTGTATATGTATGTATGTATGTATATGTATATATGTTATAAAGAAAATTTGACCCAATGTTCAATTTTACTTATGATTACCGATTTCAACTTTGGGTCATTCAATCTGGCGGAGATGTCTAGTTATGTTCAGATCATATTTTATAAAATAGCATGCAAGCCTACTTCCCTTGCTATTCTCATCTTTGATTGTGTTTATATTTTGCATGTTTTAAATAATTTTATTTATTTAAGCATTTTAGTTACCTTGAATACTCGGCAATATTCCACGTAATCGACCGCATACTTCTATGTTCTATCATTTTATGATGTGCTCCTATCTTCAGACTCGCCAAGTGGTGAGTCTTCATCTCCCCGAGGACCATTCGCTATCCGCCTATTGTATTTTCAGCTTTTTTCGGGATTTGTTTCAAGTTAGTTATGTGGTGTTGTTTTCATGCTTCCCGCCTGGGGGGTATGGGATCGGCACTGGTTCCTACGAGACTTGAACTCATAGACTGCTGAGCTCTAAGCACTTCGGTGCTCGATCGCTCTAACTCTAGATTCAAGAAAACGACGTGGCTATATAACGGTTATAAATACAGCTTCGGCCGACTAGGCCTATAGCCTACCGTAAACAAACAACAAATCTAATCAGAGCAATAAAGAGTATGAAGGAATGTAATGTGGGTCGATAAGGCCACCATGCTATCTAGTTATATTCTAAATCAAGAAAATGATAAAGTAAACGCTACGCTGCCCGACAAGGTCACCACTACCAAAATGAGTAAGGCCCCACACGTCCATTATAATGCTAAAACATACACACGGACCTACACGAATGCATATAACTAACTGTGGTATACACAATATGCAAGCCTCTAAGAATACTGATAATATGGTCGGGATAGGGCTCCGACCTACCCATACTGCATACAACAAAGAAAAGGGATAAACTCTAGCTATCTACTGATGACTTGAGCCGATGACTCTGTGAGTCTGGGTTGGAATCACGAGGGATCGACTCATCTACAGTACCTGTGCAAGTAATGGCAAGACCCAACGGCGCGCACTCGGTACCGAGTATTTAAAGCAACAAATCGAAAAATATTCGAAAACAACAATACAATCGATGGAATCAAATAGAAAGAAATAGACCGAAATCGACTAGGAAATATGAATCTAAGATTGTTTTCAACTATGTTGTGCTGAGTAGAGTCATACTGGAAATGTATCTCTCTATTGTCGATCTACTCATATCTAGCGTAACATGGGTATAACATAACATAACATAACATAGCACACACAAACCTTACCCGCCCCTATAAGCCGGGAGATACAATCAACACGCAATTGAGCCCCTACCCCGGCCGTCCCATCTCTTATAATAACTATAAGCATCCCGTAGATCCCCTGGTATGCGCTGGGCTCGCGAGCCTCGACTATAATTGTACTCATTTTGAAGGACTCCGAATAACACTCCCGGGCGTACCCGCCGACGGGGGTGTATAAAAGCTGGGCCAAGGCAAAATATGGGGAAACCATCATCCCATCTTCGTCACGGGGATGGTATGCAACTCCAGAGAGCGACGTGATCTTCCTCTCATGACGAGTCGATACAACTATTAACCCCGGGGATGTCATGAATGCTAGGTAATTCAACCTCAAAACAATACAGTGGTCTCAAACAGTAATACTAATCGCGTATACCACATGCCGGAACTGTGACAATAATGTGTATGTATATACTACATGCTAAAATTAATGATAGTGATATGTATGTACTTAATACGTGCTGAAACTAATAATGGTGTATATACAATCTTCTGTCATACTGTGTTGAGTCTAATACTGAACAAGATATAATTTCTTTCCGCCGAGAATCATGTTGTATAATCGAGATTCATAGTAAACATGATTTACTACTTAACATGCTTTCTAACTTCATTTTAGGCTTCTATTCTATTTCTGAAATACCTTCCAAGAACTTATATTGCTTTACTAAGTTTCTGACTGAATACGATAATATCCTGACGTATTTTACTAAATCACATAATGGGCATGTTGTACTATTTCGACGCTACTAGAATTATATCGGTTAGTAAGGTTCACGCTACACATGACATGATGTTGCTAATATCATACTAAAATGCATACTAAACATAATTTGCGGTTTCTGAAACATTCTACTAGCACTTGAACTATTTTACTATACCGAAACTACTATCTTGCCGAAACTCAAGCATACCTCAATTGTCGCCTCTCGCTAATCAAGTGAATCACCAATATCTGTTGCTTTTCAATTGTATCCATATATATATATATATCAAATTATGACAAAATACATAATATTATGTGAAACAAAAATATCACTTTTTAATATATATATAGCCCAACTTTGTCTTATCGAAAACGGCCGAAAACTCGCTATTTCTCGGAAGTCCTAAGGAGAAATATCAATTTAGGGCTAAGAGTATATTTACAATAACTTGGAGCAATTCCACTTACCTTAGCTCGATAGCACAACGGTTCGCCGGCTGAATTTTGCGAAACTAAACCTGTGGTGAAATGCTCTTTTGCAAACTTTATACTCCGGTATCTAGGATTAATTTGAGTTTGGACCACGTTTAGCAATGAATCGATGAACTTTTTATGCTGAATCCTCGTTCTCCTCGTTCTGCCTGTGTTCGGAATTAAAAGTGTGTGAATGTAGTTAAAAATCAGTTGGTGCTTTTATACTAGAGGCTGAATCTCACCTCCGTGGCACATTGGCCATCGCGGAGGTGAGACTCGTGACACGCTGGGCCATCGCGGAGGTGAGCCTCCCCGTGACACTCGCCATTGCGGAGGAGGTCCGGCGCCTCCTTTTGCGATAGTTCGACGTGTCGCTTATCCAACTCTTTTCCCTCCGGCTCTTTTCCTAGCATGTATGGTATTCTAAAACTTTTAACCAACATGCACAGGCCATCTACATGTCGAGAATTTGCTGTGGTGGGGCCAGCTTGTCCCATCAACCCATCGATATGATAGAGGCTTTATCATATGTAGTAACTCACTTGTCATGTATGAACCGAACTTTGCCCGATGTTATGTTGTGATTAGACTTTCGCATAATAATTGCTTAAGCCTGGGCTTAGTTATTTGAGTTAGATGTATGTCATGTCATGGGTCGACTTGGAGTCTCTCAAGGCTCCTTGTCCCTGCCCTGATCTCGGGCCTATGTTCAGTTGTGACAAACTTGATATCAGAGCAATAGGTTTTGAAGTGTCCTAGGGTGTATGAAAGCCGCATTAAGTAGAGTCTTTTATGGGTGTGAAGTAATGCAACACTTATGGATTTAAGAGGTTTACTAGATGTTTAGGAAATGTTCCCTTTCATGACTTGGCGTGTCGTGCGATGAAATGTCTCTCTATCCTCCTAACTCATGCCATCGTATTGTGTGAATGCGCCTTTCCAGCAGAGTCAACTAAGCAGCTGGAAATAGAGACGACCACGATGATGGTAATGGAGTTAGATACCAATGTGCCCTACTCAGTCCAATCGCCAGCTTTCTACTCTCGTTAATAGTTAGCACATTCGTTATTGTTACTACACTAGAGCCGGTTGCCCATGCTGAATTCGGGATAGCTATTCGGGTATACTAGCATGTGCTTTGACCGCTTAGGTTAATCAGTTGTGCAAAAGTAGCGCATGTTCCGCAGAATGTGAATGCGAAAGTAGCATGATTTAGAGATTTCATGATGAACTTCCGTGAGTTCATGGGCTCAAAAGGGACGAGGATCTCAAGTGAGTCTGGGCTTACTAGACTGGGGACGCTCAGCCGTGGGTACAGTGGAGAGGGAGTGTGCTGATTGGCTCTCAGTTGAAGGGGGTCGCATACATTTGGTTTAAACAATGGAAGGGATAGTAAAGGGCCGGAGCAGACTATTAGTTGGGATGAGTTTCATATCACTTTCCTAGATCGATTCATCCCTCTGGAGATGAGGGAGCCAAGGTGGCCGAGTTCATGAATCTAAAATATAGAAAGATGACAAAGTGTGAATATGCCCTGAGTTCACTCGTCACAAAGTACGCCCCGAGCTTGTGGTTGATTAGAGGGATCGAGTGACGTTTGTACATGGAGGGCGGATCACTAGATAAGGATTGTAGGACCACCATGCTTCATCAAGATATAGATTTTCCTTGGATAGTCTTGTATGCCGAAGACGGAGGCGACATATCGAGAGGGAGAGAGGCCAGAAGGACAGGACTTGATACAGGGTTCTCTCACAGAGGACAGTGGTGGCACTCATCGCCAATCCTATCCGAGATCGTTCACTCCTAGCATCTTTCGCCCCATGAGTGTGCCATCTAGACCTAGGGCATGATTTATAGGGACGAGCATCAAGCTCTATGGCCTACAGCAGCTCCGCAGCATTCCAACATTCCAGCCTTGCGATCGGTGTGGCAAGAGACACGGGCTGGGTGTTTCATGGTACAGTGCTTTTCTTCGTGACCGAAGCATGCTTAGAGATTTCCCAAAAGCGATGTGGCCATTATAGAGGCTGAGGCCCGTGTTTTAGTTCAACTCCACCAAAGACGCTCATCTCAACGCAGCGCATCTACCGGTGTAGGCGATGCTGAAGAGATTCTATGCTCTTACATCCTCGCTAGGAGTAGGAGGTCTCCAGATGTAGTCACCGTTATGTTACGAATTTTCCATATTGATTTTTATGCTTGTTAGAACCAGTGGACTACCTGCCTTTGTGACGCCCCTATGCTCTGTGAGTTTCGTAGCCGGCCCCGAAATCTCACGTAAGCCTTCGCTCTACTCCACGTGAGATTCGCCATAGCTATACGAGTGTATAGAAATTACCAAACATGCAGCTTCTTCGTAAAATCACCTCGCTGCATCTACTAGAGTTAGCTATGACCGATTTTGATGTTATTCTTGGCATGGATTGGCTATTTGCATGTTATGCCTTAGTTAATTGTAGAACCCATAAAGAGAGTTCCACTTCTGGGGGAGCGCCTTACGAGTTTGTGTTATGTCTTTTGGGATAACGAATGCTTCTCGCAACTTATGTACTATGAACAGGCGTTCAAGCCATACTTGTATTGTGTACGTGATCGTGTTATCGATGACATCCCGATATACTCGGAGCAAAGAGGAGCATGCCACTCCATCCGAGGGTGGTGCTGGCGTACTCTCAAGTATCACCAATTATATGCTAAATTCAACAATTGCGAGTTTTGGTTGAACTAAGAGCATTGGGGCATGTGGTGTCAAGTTAGGGCATAAAGGTGAACTCTCGAAAATAGAAACGGTGAAGAATTGGCCTAGACTAGTGAATCCTTATTAATTAGAGTTTTTTGTGTTTAGCTGTGTATTACCAGAGGTTTCTTGAGAGTTTTTCATCTATTGCAACGCCATCACCAAATTGACCCAAGAGAAAGTGAAGTTCAACATTGAGGCTTGTGTGAGGAGCTTTCTGTGAGTTGATACCTCGTTCACCTCAACACGGCAATCCTACTCTTCGGGTACCAATGGGCTTGTGGTGTATTGTGATGCTTCCAAGACGGGCCTTTTGGTTGTGTATTACAGACATATGTTATTAGTATATGCTTCAGGCAACTAAAGTTGCATGAAAAGAATTACCTGACCCATGATCTTGAATTGGGCAACAAAGTGGTATTTGCATTGATAATTTGGAGACACTATTTGTACAAGGTTCATGTAGATGTGTTTATGCACTCATAATAGCCTACAATATGTGATTACCTCCAAAAGGATCTAAACTCTACGCCAAAGAAGGGGTTGGATCTACTCAAAGATTACAGATGAGTCTCCTTTACCATCCGGGTAAGGCCAATACAAAAAGAGCAGATGCACCGAGTAGACTCACTATGGAGAGTGTGTCCCATGTAGAGTGAGGGGAGGAAGGAGTCGGTGAAGGATATGCACGAATGCAAAGGTTGGAGTTTATGCATCGTGTCCATAAACACTGCTGGAGCATTCGTCAGCCCAAAGGACATGACTAAGAATTCAAAGTGGTCGTATTCCGGTCTCCGAAGGCGCTTCTTGGAATATTCTCTTCACTAACCCGAACTCCGATGATATCCACCTTAAGTCAATCTTGAGAAATACTGGCTTCCTTGTAATCGATCAAATAAATCATCTATTCCTGGGAAGGGTACTTATTCTTGATCATGACTTTGTTCAATTGTCGATATTCTATACACATACTTTAGAGGAGCCGTCCTTCTTTTCACGAACAAACCGGCGCACCCTACAGTGAGGTATCACCCGATAAAGCCCTTTTTATCTAGCAAATCTTCAATTGTTCCTTTAACTCTTCCGAGTTCGTTAGAGCCATCCGATAAGGGGAATAGATATGGGCCGAGGCCCGGTAATAGATCACTGTAAAATCAATCTCCTTTCTGGGGAATACTGTGTGAAGTTCATCCGGGAAATACATCAGGGAACCTACAACCACCGGAACAAACCGAAGGGCCGAGGCTCCGTCCGAACATTCAAAATCTCGAAATGTGGTAAATACACTTTTGCTACAATGCCCGAAGATAGGAATAAACCTACCTTTGGCGTAACCGTACTACCTTTCCACTCCCGATCAGCTTCCCTAAAAGTGGAATCTACGTCTTGGCCTGAAGACTAACATTGGCATAATAATGGAGCGAACTAATCCATACCTCCATAATGGCGTCAAAATCAACCATCTCTAGCTCTATTAAATCTACCGTAGTCTAACAACTAGCAACCTCTACCGTACACCCCCGATAGACCCTTCGGCTATAATAGAGTTACCAACGGTGTAGATATCAAAAAGGTCGCCGGCTACCTGCATAATACTAAACTTCTCGAGCTACCACCCGTGTAACATAGGACAAGTGGATCTCGGATCTATCAACACATAAGTAGGTAGAGAGCAAAATATTCAAGATACTTTTCGCGCATATCCGTGACAACTCAATCCTATCTCCCCGATAATGCATAGGTACGATTCGCCCGCACTCCGGCCTGGAGGCCTCGATCTTCCTCTACTTACCTATCGAAATTTGAGGCTCAAGGTCTCTACCGGGATGCTGGAGCTCATGACCCTACCGATGACCTATCCTATCGATCCTGGGCCACCCCGACCCTAGTCGGACAATCTCTCATCGATGACCTCCCGCCCACAAATATAACATCCTTGCCAGGAGCCATATCTACAAGCTCCTGTGAGTGGCGTTATCAGCCAGGGCAAAGTAGTAGTGTATACCGGCTCTACTCTACCCTCCTCTACTGTGGTGAATTCCATCGTCGCGAACTACCGCTGGCTCGACGCCTCGGCGACCGGATTCTGCTCCCTCTCGTCGTCAGGATGGAGGCGCGGTCTAGGCGGCCTATCTCGATAATCGTGGCTCGGGGTCCTCCTCGGGCATCCCCCTGAAAATCATCCGGGCCCGTTCCTACGGCACTGCTCGACCGGTTCTCCCGAGCCTCCCATTGCCGCCTGCCTCGCTGCCCTCAATATTTTGAGCAAATGCTCGTGACGGCAATATCCATGTCCCTTCATGTAGCAGCCATAATACAAGTCTCAACATATTCGGATTTAGCCCTATAATGAAACGGTGTACTCTGGATGGCATGATATCCACAAAGGTTGGCGCATATCGGGCCAATGAATCAAACCGCAGTGGCGATTCGAACACTCATTGCTCCTGTAGCCTCCAGGAGTAAAAACTTATCAACCCGGCCTCGTCAATCTCCCATGGTAGATAATGATCTAGAAAAGCTCGGTGCCGGGACTCCACAGCCGGAGGGGAAACATCTCTCCCTTGGGACTTCTCCCAACTCTCATACCACAACACGATGTCCCGTAACCGAAATATCGATAACTCCACTGACTCTGGGTGTGGTATGCATTATTCAAGATCTCTCAGACTGGGTTTAGGAAATCTCTGGGATCTCTTCGTCTGATTCATCCTTGTAAACTTCAAAGGGACTTAATGCCAGAATCTCGTGACCCTCAAACTACCAGTCCTCCCGACACTCCTACGCTGTATAGTATTAATCGATACCGAGTGTGCCTATCATCTGGCATGCAATATAACCACGCACTTCCTAACCTCCCGGCCGATGGTATAGGTATAGGAACTGCTGAGGTGGTGCTATTCCAAGCGACTCCTGATGTAATGGTGATCGGCTGGAAGGTCAAGATGATGCCTCCGTATCGCCCGCATCAGCCGATTCTAATCGAGGCCGAGGCATCCGCCAGTTCTCTCTGCTTTTATATCCAACCTCCCTCGCCGGGATGCCGCCGGGCCCGACATTTTATCTGTAAACAAAGAGTATAATAAGCTTAGGAACTCAACCTATACCGTACCACTCTATAGCACGACCGAATAAGAAGAAAGAGTAACCATTCTATCATGCCTTTAGCCTCCTACCTATAGATGTGGTACAACACATCCATAGACAAGACTCTACTTAGCACAAATTTCTGCGTAATTTCTAGGATATGACTCGCTATAATACTCAAGTTTGTCACGCCCCACCTTGGGAGGCATGATCAGGCACCCGGTGCCCTACTGGACATGGACAATCGACTAATCGGTTTGGCACTTTTGGTGCCAGCCGGTTTCACTCGGGATTCAAGAAACGACGGCTATATAACTATGTAAACACAGCTTCCGCCGACAAGGCCTATAGCCACCGTAAGGATATAAACAAAGAAACCAGAACAACCAACTACAAGGGTACCTATGCGGGCCGGCACTAAACTGATTTGTGATCGACAAGGACACCAACTAACAAATCAATAAGTCCCTACAGCATAATACACAAATAACTACAAAAGGGAAAATATACAATCTACAAGCTCTAGAAATAATAAGATGGTAGGGACAAAAAGGCCCCGCCTACCCATACTGTACAAACAAAAAGAAAGTATACCTCTCGTTTCCGTGCCCGATGAAAGGAGCCAAGGCTCGTAACGCCGAATGGAATTACGCCAGGATCCGCTCCTCATCTATGTGTACCTGCAGCAAGTAATGCAAAAGCGTCTGTACGGCGCGCACCACTGGGTACCGAGTATGCAAAGCAACAATCGAAAATAATCAAAGTAAATAATGAAACTTATAGTAATCGGGAGCAATAAGAAAGACAAAGACCGAAATCGGATCGAATAGTGGGTTCGTGACTAACCTAACTATTCTCAAAAGAGTAGGAGTCGCATCGGTAACGTGGCATCCTACCGTCTATCTAACCATAACTAAAATAATACGACATAACATAACACAACATAAAACCTTACCCGGCCCCATAAGCCGGGAAGGTACAATCATCACACCCATTTTACCCCTACCTGTGTCATACCAAATCACCTAGTAACTATAAGCAAACA
The DNA here is from genome assembly GCA_018107945.1 of Datura stramonium. Classification (NCBI taxonomy): domain Eukaryota; kingdom Viridiplantae; phylum Streptophyta; class Magnoliopsida; order Solanales; family Solanaceae; genus Datura; species Datura stramonium. The sequence continues at coordinate 24,819 of JACEIK010001960.1, forward strand.
TACCGATCCTCAGAGGTAATCCTGGGCCCGCCTCGGCCCCCGACTATAATTGTACTTGAATTCAAGGGATTCCTCAAATCAACATCCCGGCAAGTGCTCGACGGGGTGTATAAAGGCCAACCACGGCAAAATATGGGAAACTGGCATCCCATCTGTCCCTAGAAGGCATGCCACTCCATAGAGCGACGTATCCTCAAGTACAGGTCAGATACAATGTTAACCCTGGGGCGGTCATTTTAAGCCATAAGGTGTAATCCATCCCAAACAATACAATCAAGTCTCACCGATAGCAATACTTATATGTAATACACATCAAAATACACAACATAATCTCGACATGTTGTACCGAATCTCATACCAAGACATGATATAATAGTTCTTACGTACTTTACTTTCAAACAGATACCGAACATAATATACCGTTTTTGAAATACCTATCGGAATTCATACTGCTTACTACACTGCACTAACTTGCCGAAAGAGATTCTGTTTACATACCTGACTCGCTGGTTTACCGATTAACCGGCGAGGTTCGACTAGTATTTAGCTATTCTCCCCAATTGTAATCATATTCACGAAGGAATAGAATTAACTTGGCTATTATACCGAGAAAAACAATACTATATGTATAATCTCATCGACTATTCTTCGACTATCGAAGAACGGTCGAAAACTCATACTCGGAAGTCTAGAAGGGAGAAATACTCACTTTAAGGCTTGGAGTGTATTAACACTAGTTTGGAGCAATTCCAATCACTTTGACTCGGGGCCGACTCAGGACCACCTCGTGATTTTCGCTAAAACTAACTCCGTAGAAATGCTCCCTTGCAGCTTTATACTTCGGTACTCGGAAGTTAATTTAACTTTGGACAACGTTTGACGGCGTAATCGGAAGGAAATTTACCAAACCCTTCGCCCCTCCTATGTTTCGATCGAGACTTATGAGAAAATAACATGAAATGAAGGGTGAGGCCTTTATATACTGGAGTCTGAACCATGGGCAATGCATGCTAGCCATCGCGCCAATCTAGCTTCGTGCCATGTTGTCCATTGCGGAGGAGGCTCTCGTGCCACATTGCCCTCTGAGTGCGCGGTTCGGCCTCCTCTGCAAAAATTCGACTTGGCACTCATTCGTCTTTTCCCGGCCTGCCTCGCACGTATGGCATTCTAAACCCCAACAAATATGTGACTAGGCCAACTAAGTGCTGGAAACTTACAGGGTGTAACACTATCATCGGGCAAAACATTGTGCTTTATGCAAATGGATTTCTCAGACTTCACCCTATTCATAGATTCACCACAGCAATATATCCATTCCATTTAATAGGCATAAAACATTCAATAGTTCAAAAAGGAAGGAAATAGAATATTACTTCCTAAAGAATAGTACCACAATAAGATTAAAACAGGGCAAGAATTTTTTACCAAATTGGAAGAATGCTTGCACACTCTATTAATCAAAAGGAAAATAACTCAAACTTGCAATGGCAATTTCATAATGAGTATATAGTGTGGTGGAGAAAGAGTGAAGTGATTGTGTTAGTGAAATATGGAGAGGTTTTTATAGGTGAAGAGTGGGAATATGATAGGTGGATGGAAGGTGAGAGTTTAATGTGGGTGTGTTGTGAAGGAAGGTGGATATGTGGGAAAGTGGAGAGGTTAAAAATGGAGGAATGTGGGGATTTGTGAAAGTTGGGTAATGGAAAGACAAAACTGGAAATAAAAAGTGTTGGAAAAGAGGAGCTATGCATATTTGGCACAGGGTGGCTGGGTAGGTGTTTCGAATTTTGGGCTAATCTTTGTAGATTCATTTTGTACTATCACACCCCCAATCGGCATATACCAAAGGGTTAGCCAATTTAGACCTAAGTTCGCTGTGGTTTTATTTTACCATATATTTGTGCTCAGAGATCTCAAGTTCTACCTATGGATACATCTACGGTTTGAGAATTTCACCTTTGTCCGGTCACCTGCCTTCAGCTCCGGGTCGAGCTTCAGGTTTTCTGCTTACTATCGACGCATACACCGGCACCCAACAATCTGCTTTATAGCCTACCAATGGCCCGCGCTTCATTAATTGAAATCGAGCTGTCTTCTGCGGCTCCTCATTTCTCGGCCCCTACACAAACAAAACAACAAAACATGAAATAATTCACTAAACACTTGGGTTGCCCCAAAGAAGCGCCTTATTTAACGCCATGGCACACCGTAGTTCTTTTTCACTCCTATTTTCATGGGTCACGTACTGGCTCTCGCCTCCAAATCTCATATCCTCATCTTTATTTTGGGTCTCCAACCACCTTGCATTCCGGTGGAGTTTTGCTCGATGGACACACCTTTGGAAGGTAATCCGCCAATGCAAACTCAATTTAAACTCTCCAAGCTCCACATCTACCACGGTTCTCCCTGTAGCCAACAATGGTCTTCCCAAAATAATGGGAACTTCTACATCCATTTCACAATCCAAAATAAAATCATCATTAGAATAAATTTGTCTACTCACCAAGACATCTTCTAGCACCCCCACAGGTTTTAAATTGACCTGTCTGTTATTAAAGGCTCGCACGTACGGCGGCTGCCCTTTCTTGAGGCCCAATTTCTTGAAATGAGTAGGGCATCAAATTTATGTTTGCGCCACACGTATAGGGCCTTTTTGAACACGCAAATCCCAATTGTGCATGGAATTTGTAAAGGCTACGGGATCTTCCCTTTTTGGGGCAAGGTTACTCATCATCACGGCACTACAATAATGGTGCGCTTTATTGCCACCATCAACCACCTTTATTTTTCAACAAATTCCTTCATAAACTTAGTATAATCGGGGCATTTGGAGCAAAGTGTCTACTAATCTGTATATTGATGGACAACTTTCTAAACATGTCAAACTTAAACTAAACATCCTTCTTATTTGGTCATCCGCTGTGGATAATGAGGTGGGATTTTTATTCAACCCTATCATCAATCGGGCCTGTATGCCCGCCTCATCATCATCAACATGAATGTGGATCTCATCATCCTTTCCCCTTTTCTTTTCTTCCTCAACATTTTTTTCACTTCTCCGGAAAGCCGGCTGGCGTTTATCAACTTCATCTTCATCAACTACTTTAGGGCTCTCCACCACTAGGTTTCTCGGGCATCACCAATCACCTTGCCACTTCTAGTGAAAATTGTTCACTAAGGTTTGCAACTACACGCAAGTGTACGTGGTCGAACAAGTAGTAAAACAGCTCAAGTAAAGTAAATATCGATCCTAATGTGACTGAATAAGGTAATATTCAACTTAAGTGTTAATGAACTATATCTTTTAAAATGCATAACAAATTAAATAAGATTTTAAGAGTTTACTCTAATCACCACTCTAATCTAAGACAAAATTATAAAGTGAGTCTAAACTATAGTAATGAGTATGCCGAGGTTAAAAACGAACATGCAGGGAATTAATTTATCGATAATCTAGTTAATCTTTCCTTCGTTGCTAGTCAAGAATTATCAGCCATCAATTGGAACTTCCGTCTCCTACCCAACGAAGAATCATGAACCTTGAATCTACATTTCTCGATAAAAGAATTTCATGTTCTAGCCATACAAACGATCTAATTGACTAATAAGACTTTCAGATATATTTCTATTCTGAATGTAAATCAATTCTCAATTTTCCCAAACTAAGTAAAGATCATATCCTACCACCCACAACTTTCCAATTTCTTTTCTTTTCAAAAATCAAAATCGATTTTAGATGTACATTAACATTGGCCAAACATTAATGCAGTAAGAACAAGAATTGATAGAACAACCATTGAAGAAAAGATGAAAAACTAAAATGATCAAATAATTATATTCACTTACAATTGTTCTTAACCTCAAACAAGAAGTGAATTTAGCCACCATTCAGGATATGAAACATCATTAAATGAGTATAAATCATACAAACAATTGAGAAAAGAGGAGAAAGAGAAGAACCCTAGAATTTTCTATCCCCTCAACCGTCCTCAACCCACGTTCTTGCTCCACCAAGTCGTAATATTTAAAATAAACCTAAGTGCTATTATACATTGAGAATTTTTTCCTGGACACGGCGCAACATGGCACGGAGTGTATCGCGAGCACTGTGCCACGGGGGTCGTAAGACCTCTCGAAATTAGGTTCCTCAGCAATTTCTCTCAGCGGTGCTACGGCTCGCACGCGAAGCTCGGGATAATGTGCTACGGTGCACCGCGCACCTAAGCACTGGAAATTAATGTCCTGTAAATGTACTCAACGCCACGGCCATCATGTGGTGGCTGCTCTCCGTGTCACAGAGGTAACGCGAGGCTTCACTAGCCGGCCAAATTAGATCACCCGAGGCAGAATGCCTCCGCGATGGCGACACGGTCATCATGGAGTTTTTGGTTTTGCCGTTTTACTTGACTTTTTCACTTTGTTTCAAGTCCATTCTCATTTTTACCAACATGTATCTTTTAGCTTCCCAAAATTACATTTTACCTTACAAAACAACATCAATCATGTTGGTTAGTATAAATTCACATTTTAACTAAAATCACATAAGAAATGCACACATAACGCATAGGGATAAACAAGACGAAATGTAAGCATTTATCACGGCGCATGCAATTCTTCCCAAGATCACTACCTCACTTAAAACATTGTCGCCCTCGAACAATACTCACATCTCATGCAATTGACACTCACGCATAGCTACTTTGGGCTCAATAATTCAAGTTACTGCGCTATACCGATTATTTAATATAGCAAATCATCAAGAAAATCATGCATGGTCTCATCAATACAATGCATACACCACATTAAGGCTCTCAAACTCAAGAATCGACTTCGATCTCGGCAAACTTCATGCAAATTAACGATCAAGACATCCGACACGAATATCTTCTCACTGGGCATGTGCCTCACAACACAAGATGAGACCTTTCCCATTTGCATCATACGATTTCCAAAGTATTTGCTATAGGGATATAGAACACGATTTCACTCTCTCCTAAAGAATTCATGCATCATGTCATGAAACCATAGGCTTGCCTCTAGTGTATTACCTACTAATATAAGGACGCGCGATATAAGATCACGACTTAACGGGTTGTAATGTAAGCTAAGGAACTAGTAAATACCGGATTAACCAAGAACAGCAACTAGCTTTCCTTGCGCTTTTCAATACATCCTACCGTCATTATGGGCATTGTTTCTTCCTTCATCCTCTCATTCTTGAAATTTTTCTTTATTTTTGTTCCCATTTCTACACTTGAATTAATAACAAAGATTAGTATATACACTTTTATTTTATTTAATTTCATCAAGTGCACTCTTTGACCTTTTAACTTTCACCACTTCCACTTTTCCTTCCGTCACTTTCACTCCTTACACCGTGGAAAATTGTTTTTCTTGAGCGCTTTAAGAGTTTTGGATCAAATTTACGGCTAATGAAAAGAAGGGATTAAGCTCGGTTTGTACCTCCTCAAAGAAAGAAAAAAAATAGGCTAAAGGCTCAATGAGGCTAATCAGGATGTACATCTTATGTAGGTAAGGATAATGGAAAACTTCGACACCAAAGAAATGCCTACATCCTTCCTAAGCACACACATCCTTCATTTCGCTTTCGCATAACACTACTCGTGCAAGTTTTAGACACTTCCTATCGACTCCATTTCCTTAAGACGATCGTCATCCATCCATCATAGGAAACGGTCACTATTTACTACTGTTCAATGGGACTATTCTCAGGTAAAAGCACCAAAAACAACGCTCAGAAACCCCAATCATAAAAAAATTCAACAAAAATTTTTAAAAATATCGATAATTTCAATAGAAACAAAAATATTTACACAACCAACCAACAACAATAATAACTAACACATAGCACACAATAGCTTAACATTCATTACCACTAAATTACATTACGTAACATAAATCACACAAAATCACGTGGTCACATTTTTCATGTGCACAACAACACAAGACATAAATATTAAACAACAACAAAGCAATCGCACCTAACTAATCCTTACCCTTAATACTTAAACCGAACACTCTGCCCCCAAAGTGTTCACATACTCAACATATCACAAAGGTAGGTGGTGAAACTCTTAATTAATTAAAGAGTTCAATTATCAAAGAAGGTTTTCGTTTCCTATATTCAACCCATGCTGTCACTCAACATATGAGTCTCCACGCGTGTCTCCTCATCGGTGGGGATATCACTACCACTGCTCTACAAAATGCTGGCTCACTCGCATAGAGTCTCGGGCATTTTCGCGAAGGTAATCCAAGTCGAGCTTCCATAGCGCCACCTCTGTCGGCTCTCCCCGCCATGCGCGCACCGGGTAGCATTCGCATCCCGAACATGCGGGCCATATCGATCATCCTTGAGCATGTCGCCAGCTAGTGTGAGAATCGGCTCATGAGTAGTGTCAGCCTTGGTTTTGGTGACTTCCCAAGCGAACGCACACCTATGGGATGTAATCCAGGCCTCTTCGATATCATGGCCCCTCAGAACGTGGTAAGCAAACCACCGAACCCGTACTGCCTCGATGCAAGTGGGGCTCTCTTCATGGGAGATGATCACCGCCCTAACATTTATCTCAAGCCCTTTCATCGGGGCGTACACCAGCAATACCTCGACCTGTGACATCTGTCATGTGCACCCCCGGACGGGGGAAGGAACACACAATTTTTAGCCAAATCCTCGGCTTCCCGTTCATTTGAGAGTAAGGCGTTGTCTTATGGTATCCCCTCTCCTATGTCGTCACACCGTGTTATTCAATCGGGCTCCACATAGAGTGCGTCTCGATGTCCGCATAAGGTGGAGCAAGTGTCTGCCGGAGTACATGGGCATTCGTGTCCCGCACACCTAATATAAAGCATTCAAATGACGGGGCTCAAAGGTGGCCAACCCGCTCGATCTTGACAAAGGTGATCAAGGAGGGTCGAGTTCCAGCTGGCATAGAACTCCCGAATCAAAATGGAGATTGCACTTTGGGCTCTTCTCAAGATGAAGTTCACTCGGCAAGTCAATCCTGTACAACTTTCTGGGAATTCCCGTGCTACAGCTTCCCTTGTAATTTGCTCCTCTCAAAGTACTTGGTTTCTTTGTGTTTTTCATACCATTTCTTCCTTCATCACTACCCATCGGGTTCTCGTATTGCCTAAGTGCAGCCTCGCGGGAATCACTCGGTGCTGCTGTAACCGTTGTTCCTAATCTAACTTGCCCGCTGCGCCCGCGCGACGCGCCTTTCCCTTTATCTTACCGCCTAACATTGTTCCTGCGCACATTTACACATGTCCAATGTTATTCAAATCATAACCAAATTTTCCACTACTAAGGTTGGGTTTAATTGGGTCACTCCCACACTTAGTCTTTAGCCGCAATTAAAAGCAATTCGCAAGACAATCATGTTTTCCCAATTCACATTCACATTGCTTAGTGTATTCCTATAATCCGATGGAATACCACTGTGTACTACTGCATTGCATAATGAATAAACAATATCGCCATCAATCTCCATTACATCATAGCACTTAGCCACTTTTTGTTCTCAATAACCTATGCAATTCACCACTTTCATTTTTCCTAAATTCTTGTCTACTTAGTATATTCAACATTAATCACAACATATTCACTTCACCCAACATGCACAACACCAATTTTTTCACATTTCACCCAAATTTAGTTTCCCTCCTATTCCAATTCCAACCCTAGTTACCACCTGCAAAAATTCAATAAAACTTGTGACTATCCGGCCTATATACTCGCAACGATATTATGAACATCAATCAATCACTTAGAAGAATTCAAGCTTAATTTTCACTTAGGGCCAGGTTTACTCACCATCATGTTCAAGAATCGAAAATTCAAGCAAAAATGAGGTAAAGTTCAAGAACATACCTTTAATCCGGCGAAATCAAGAAAACTTGTGCCTAGGTCTGTGTCACGTTGGGGAGAAGGGAATTTGGGGTGTTGGCCGAGGGTGCAGTACTTAGGGAAAAATTAGGAATCAGGTTTCTTATATGTTTTTCGTAAGGTTACCCACACCTAGCAGACTCAACTAGTGGTTAATAATTTGATCGAGCCACATAGGGTAACGAGCACTGGTGGACACGAGCTATCAAGTAAGGGAAAGCATTCTCGGGAATTTTTTAAAAATTCTAAATAGGTCCTGCAACGGTCACGGAGGGTAACGTAGAGCACCTCCTCCGCACACTGAGCCATCGCGAGGCTCACACTGGCTGCCATTATTTATTTTTCACTCGATTGTTTTCCTTGCGCTTTGTATTTTTTCCTCCGTTCCACCTGGCACCATCTTACAATAAGAAATTGGTTAGAATTATAGGTTTCACGCAAAACAATATTTTTCTTTAATTTTTCATTCTCTTTTTTTTTTCTTTTTCTTTATTTTTTTTCTTTTTAAATATTTTTACCATCTATTACAATAATTTCACGGCTGCCTCCAGCCGCCCGGTTTACCGTCACGGCTCTCGACGCTATTACGCCAATCATCTCCTTTCTTAGAGTAATGGACTTTCTTCGAATAACGCCCGGCGAAATCAAAGAAACTTGAAGAAAACTTGTGCCTAGGTCCGTGTCACGTTGGGGGAGGAGGGAATTGGGGTGTTGGTTTCATGAGGGTGTGAAAAATAGGAAAAATTTGAGGGGAATCGGGTTTTATAAGTGTTTTTCGAGCGGGTTACCCGGCGACCCAAAGGTAGACCCAACGCAAATAATACTTCAACGTGTCAGCGAGGGTAACGCTGAGTACTCCTCCGCGGGATACACGGAGCTATCGGGCAAGGAAAGCATTTCGGAATTTTTTAAAAATTCCTAAATAGGCCGGCAACGTGTCACTGAGGCAACGTGAGCACCTCCCTCCGTGACACGGAGCCACGCGTGGGCTCACCGTCATGCCATTATTTATTTTTCTCACCTTGATTGTTTTCCCTTGCGCTTCTTTTGCATTTTTTCCTCCGTTCCACCAAAATCATCTCACAACAAGAAATTGGTTAGAATTCAGGTTGTAACGCAAAACAATATTTTTCTTTAATTTTTTTTTCGTTCTCTCTTTTTTTTTTTTTGTTTTTCTTTATTTTTTTCTTTAAATATTTCTACTATCTATTAAGGCAATAATTTCACGGTTGCCTCGCATAGCCGCCCGGTTTACCGTCACGGCTCGACGCCATTTACGCTCAATCATCCTCTAGAGTAATGGACTCTTCTTCGAATAACGCCCGATGAAATCAAAGAACTTCTGAAGAAAACTTGTGCCTAGGTCCGTGTCACGCGTTGGGGGAAGGAGGGGAATTTGGGGTGTTGGTCACAAGTGAGGGTGTGAAGAAATAGGGGAAAAATTGAGGGAACGTGTTTACAAGTGTTTTCGCGCGGGTTACTGTGCGACTCCGGTGTGACTCCGACATGAAAGTAACACTCAACGTGTCACAAAAGGTAACGCGGAGCACCTCTCCATGACACGAGCTATCGCTACAGTATTCCGGGAATTTTTAAAATTCCTGGGCCAGGCCGCCGTGTCACGAGGGTAACGTAGAGCACCTCCCTCCGTGACACGGAGCCATCACGTAGGCCTACCGCCATGCCATTATTTATTTTTCTCACATCGATTGTTTTCCTTGCGCTTCTTTACATTTTTTCCCTCCGTTCCAAATTCAAAATCATCTCACAACAAGAAATTGGTTAGAATTCATAGGTTTCAACGCGAACAATATTTTCTTATTTTTCTTTTCTCTTTTTTTTTCTTTTATTTATTTTTTCTTTCAAATATTTCTACTCATCTATTACAATAATTTCACGGGTTGCTCCCGCGCAACGCCCGGTTACTGTCACGCGACGCTATTTACGCTAATCATCTTTCTAGAGTAATGGACTTCTTCTTCGAATAACGCCCGGCGAAATCGGGCGAAAACTTGAAGAAAACCAGGCTTGTGTCCGTGTCACGTTGGGGGAGGAGGGAATTGGGGTGTTGGTCGCGAGGGTGTGAAAATAGGAAAAAATTGAGGGGAATCGTGGTTTACAAGTGTTTTTCGCGCGGGTTACTGTGCATCTTGTGACTCGACGTGAAATAACACTCTCAACGTGTCAGCTGTAGGGTAACGCTGAGTACTTCTATGACACGGAGCTATCGCTTCTAGCATTCGGAATTTTTTAAAAATTCCTAATAGGGCCGCAACGTGTCACTGAGGGTAACGCTGAGCACCTCCTCCAAGACACTGGTGCCACCGTAGGCTCACTGCCATGCCATTATTTATTTTTCTCACATCGATTGTTTTTCTTGTGCTTCTCTTGTATTTTTCCCTCCGTTCCACCCAAAATCATCTCACAACAAGAAATTGTTGTGGAATTCATAGGTTTCAACGCGAACAATATTTTTCTTTATTTTTTTCTTTTCTCTCTTTTTTTCTTTTCTTTTTATGTAATTTTTTCTTCAAATATTTCTACTATCTATTACAATAATTTCACGGGCTGCCTCTCGCGTTAGCCAGCCCGGTTTACCGTCACGCCGACGTCATTTCACGTCAATCATCCTCTAGAGTAATGGACTTCTTCTCTCGAATAACGTCCATGAAATCAAAGAAAACTTGAAGAAAACTTGTGCCAGGTCCGCATCACGTTGGGGGAGGAGGGAATTTTGGGGTGTTGGTCATGGAGGGTGTGAAGAAATAGGGAAAATTGAGGGAATCGGGGAGTTTACAGTGTTTTCGCGGTTACCAAGCAATGCAGACCCGACGTGAAATAACACTCAGCGTGTCATAGAGGGTAACGCTGAGTACTCCTCCATGACACGGAGCTATCGCTTTAGCATTCTCGAATTTTTTAAAATTCCGGAATAGGTTTAACGTGTCACTTGAGGGTAACGCGAGCACCTCCTCCGTGACACTGAGCCATCAGGCTCACCGTCATGCCATTATTTATTTTTCTCTACATCGATTGTTTTCCTTGCGCTTCTTGCATTTTTTCCTCCGTTCCACCTGGAAATCATTCACAAATGTGTGACTGGTTAGAATTGTGTTTCTTAAATGCGCGAAATATTTTTCTTTATTTTTTTTCTTTTTCTCTTTTTTTCTTCTTATTTATTTTTTCTTTCAAATATTTCTACTATCTATTACAATAATTTCACAGGTTGCCTCCAGTGCAGCGCTTGGTTTACCGCCACGGCTCGACGTCATTTACGCTCACCATCTCTTTAGAGTAATGGACGCCTTCGAATAACGCCTCACCAGCAATGCTTATAATCACGCCCATTAACCAAGAACGTGGCACTTTGATCTTCTTGCTACACCCACCGCCCGCTGGGGCCACTCACTACCTCAAACGGCCCCCGACTGCTTGGACCGCAATTTCCCCGAAACACTTCAATCTGAAATGAAAAGCAACTTTCTGCCCCCTGGCCAAATATCCGATGCACCATATGCTTATCGTGCTACCTATTTCTGTTTCTCTTGTAGCACTTGGCACTTACAAGCATGCCACCTAAATCTCATCAAGTTTGCTGAAATGCACGCCCTTCTTGCCCGCAGCTCTAGATCCATGTTCACTTCCTCACGCCCAAAAAGCTCGGTGTTCTAACTCACAAGAAGATGACACGCCTTTCCATAGACCAATCTATATGGAGAAGTCCCAAAATTGGTGTCTGTAAGTAGCTCCTATAAGCTCACAACGCATCGCCGAAGCCTGCTTGACCAATCACTACGCAGCATCCACTATTTTGGAGAATCTCGTCACTTTGTTTCGACACCTCCACTTGCCTACTAGTTTGGGATGATATGTTGTTGCTACCTTGTGGCTCACTCCTATACTGGCTAGGCAAGCTCTTGGAAACTTTCATTGACAAAATAAGCCCCTCCATCACTAATAACGGCTTGGGGTGTCCCGAACCCGTGAAAATGTGTTACGAAATTTCGCTACCACTTTGTTGTCATTCCCGGGCAAGTCAAGGTTTCAACCCACTTTGATACATAATCAACGACTACCAAGATGTAACGATTACTAAATGACGGCGAGAACGGGCCCATGAAATCTATGCCCCATACATCAAAGATCTCCACTTCTAGTATATGCCGCAAGCCGTACCCTTGCCTTCTACCAATTGTGCCTCGTCCTCCTTTTGACATCTATCACACATTTTGACGTATTCCCATAGAGTCTCCAATGTTGTAGGCCAAAAGAAACCCGATCAGAAAGTACCTTGTGCGTTGTCCGCTCACCTCTCGTGGTGCCTCCATACAATGAAGAGTGACAACTCAAAACTTCCGCAATCTGGCTCTCCGGGAAGCATCTTCACCTAATCCGATCCCGCTTAAACAAGTACGGCTCATCCTAAATAAAATACCGGCTAATCATGCCTCAACTTTTTTCTACCGGTCGTAGCCTCCAGGGATAGACTCAATTACCAGCAAATTCACTATGTCTGCATACCAAGGGATCTCAAACTCCTTCCTCATTACAAGAGATGCCTGACTGAACTCTTGATGTTGTCACCTTCACATGTGACCGCGTTCCACCATAGGTGATCCGGCCACTTGATTCTCTCCTTTCTCGTCTCTAATATCTAGGTCAAAACTTGCAACAACAAGATCCATCTGATCAGCCCGGGGTTTGCATCCTTCTTGTTAAAATGTATACCAAATCGCCGCATGACTCCGTATACACTACTACTCGAACTACAAATAGGACCTGAATTTATCAAACGCTAACAACACAATTGCTAGCATCTCCTTTTCGTGATCGTATAATTAACTTGGGCAGCGTCCAGAGTTTTGCATGCATAATGAATAGAATGAAAATTCCTTTTCCTCCGATAGCCCCACCACAGCCTCCAGCCACGTCGCTGTATCACATGTTCCCAAACGGTTGTTCCTGTAATCCGGAGAAATAAGGATAGGTGCTTCTTTGGTACCCTCTCGCTTCAACTCCTCGAATGATTTGACAGCTAATTCTCATCAAATTCGAACTTAACCTCTTTTTCTAGCAACCTACATATTGGTCTAGAAATTTTGGGGAGAAGTTCTTGATGAACCTTCCGTAGAAACTCCGCATGCCTAAGAAAACTACGAACAATTTTCACCGACATGTGTGGTCAGAAGGCCAATAACTTCGAACTTAGCACGATCGACCTCCACCCCCTTGCAAGACACTTTATGGCCAAGGACGAAGTACCTTGACTAAAAATGACATTTCTCCTAGCTTGAGTACAAGGTTGGATTCTTCGTGAGCGAGCTAGCACTCTTGTCAAGATTCTCGCAAACAAGTAGCAAACGAATTAACAAACGTAAAAATCATCCATAAATACCTTGACGTAAATCTTCCACCATGTGGTGAAAGATTGCTATCATGCATTTCTGGAATGGAGGTACGTGGCAAAACCAAATGGCAAACCGCTTAAAAGCATATGTCCATGTCCTATACATGTGAAAGTAGTCTTCTCTCACATGCCTGCTATGGCTATTTGGTTATAGCCAGAAAATTCCATCGAGAAACAATAATATTCTTGTTCCAGCCAATTCGTCCCACATTCGATCAATGAACGGATAGATAGTGATCTTTTCCTGTGGCTTCATTGAGCTTTCTTTGTAGTCTACATGCAAATCTCGCTGCGGCCTGTGACGGTGCGTGTAGGGATAAGCTCATTTTATCATTGGTGACCATGGTCAGTCCTCCCTTCTTTGGAATACACCGAACGTGGGATGAATCTATCGCTGTCCAAAATAGGATAGACCACCCGTGCCGCCACTTGTTACTTCTTTCCTAACTACATCCTTCATCATCTGATTCCAACTCGCCTCATGTTGTACATTGGCTTTGCCTATGTCTCCATGAAAATTTTGTGTGCAAAGTCGATTGATACCTAATATTCGACATTCGCAGCCTATTGTTTTCTTTCCTTCTTGAGAAACTACCAATGCTTCCTTTACCAGTGCCTCCGTCAGTTCTGTGGAGATCATGACTCCGCAGCGTTTATCTTCCCCAAAAAGACAGATTTCAAGTGTGGAGGCAATGTTTTCAACTCCACTTTGGTTCTTCCTCAGATGGTTTCTAAGGGCCCTGTGGACCTCATTAAAGGCCGAAAGTCATGCTCTGGTGATACCAATTTGGTTCATTCAACATTTGCACCATTCATATTTCTATCTCCGAAATGATCTGAGTCAATGCTCTTTCCAATGGATCTCAAGAATCAACAATCAAGAATTTCTGCTTGATTTTAGCACATTGATTGCCGAAAGCTCCTCATATGGACTAAGCTTCATGGCCTTATATACATCAAATAATTCTCCACGTTGTCATGCGCCCGCATGGTTAGCCGCCCCAGCCTACATCAATCAAAGCTTCAAAGCTGTTAAGAAAGGACGCCCTAAAATAAATGGGACTTCCGCATCCGGCTCAAAATCTAGAATAGTGAAATCTACCGAAGATGGTGGAGCCCACTGCACCAAAGACGCCCCTCCACAATGCCATCTGGTCTAGCCAAAGAACGGTCCGCTAATTGCAATATCACCGTAGCTGGTCTAGACTGCCTAGCCCCAACTTCTTAAACACCGATATCACAAGATAAAGTTAATGCCGCTCTCTAAATCGCATAATCCGCAGCTCGATACTTTTCCCAACTGTGATTTGAATTGTAAAGCTCCTAGGGTCCTGGAGCTTTGTTGGCAACCTGCTCTGTATCTGGGAAGTGCACTCAAGAAGCGCCTACCCGTAGCATACTCTGTCAATATGCTTTTGTTAGCTACGATGTCCTGATATGGTTTTTGCATATTTTGGCACTCCCCGCCAAAACACAACTGTGAGGTAAATTAATGTGTACTGCTAAGCACTCCATGAACTTTTTGAAACAAGCTCCTCCTTGTGTTTCTTTAATCTTTGAGGGAACGGGGGTGGTGGTCTTTCTTCAGCTTTCAATCGCTTCTCTTCCCCCTCTCCATGTTCCCTATCTTTCTCTACCGCTTCCCGACCGCCGAGGTGGTCTTTCTGGTTCCACTCTTTAAGTTGTAAACTACTCCTTGTGGTCACCGCATTAACTCCGCTTTGGGATTCGGGCCGTTGTCACTCGGTAGTCTTCCTTTTGGTTTGGTGTTTTGAGCTCCAGCTAGTTGTCCAAACTGGTACTCCAACGCCTTGTAGCTAATCGTTGTTCTTATGTCTCGCTGCCAATTTCTACATAATGAGCCTCGCATTTGAGCTTGGTTCGCTAACATTGCTTTAAACATGTCCTCAATATCATGTGGTGGTGAGGAGGTGCATTGTTGCCTCTGTATTGAGACTGATAATTCTGCTGCCCTCCCCTTGATTTCTTACGCACCCTCGATTCGAACTCAACTCTTGATGGTTGTTACTACCCCAAGAGAAATTGGATGATTCCTCCAATTCAGTTGTAGTTTTTGCCATAATGTTGGTGGATTATTTCTTCGTACATTCCCCACAAAGTTCACCGAATCTAGATTTGCACCACAACACTCAGCTGAGTGTTCATTACTACCGCATACTTCATACCAAACCTGCTGTACTACATTAATCGGGGCTTCATTGATTCAAGCTCATATCAAGTGGGTGTTGAGTTGATGGTAACGCAGCCTATCTCGTGCAACGGTATAGCCGAAACCCATCCACTTCAAAGACTGCTGCTTCCTTGTTCCTCCTCTAGAAGAGTCTGCACCCACTCTGTATTTCCCGCGAAATACGATTTAACAAAGTATACGGCTCCTCATGTCTTTTTCTAATGCTAGTCCCCAACCGCCGAGTCTAGCAAAATTTTTTGTGTGGGGTTCCAAACCCTCAATGCAGGCATGCACCAGCACATCATTGGACTGGTGATGGTGGAGACAATCCTGCAACATAGATTTTAACCTTCCCAAGCTTGATAAAGGTTCTCCCCCTCTCTTTGCTTAAAACTTAGAATCCGACTTAAGTCTTGCCGTTTTCCTGCATGGAAAGAAATCATCAAAATTTTCTTGCAAGATCATCCTGCTGTGATAGAGTTAGGTGGCTCAGCTAACCACCTCTTGCTTCTCCCAATAATGAAAATGGGAATAATGTGTTTTTATGTAATCGGATGATACCCAGCGATGTAATGTCACTTATCTACAAAAAGTTTTGGAGATGTTGCTGTGGATTCTTCGTGAGGGAGGACTCCGTGAATTACCCACGTGTGCACCGCACCATGTCTCGTTTTTGCTTCAAACCTCCCTCCTGGCTCAGGTCTGTGAATACTTACGCACATTGTTAGCAGGGAGCCATTTTGCGAACTGCCCTAGCGGCCATTTCTGCACTAACACGCTCTCACAAGTGGTGGATTCTGCTGTTGCTCCGTGATTGTCCTGCCTTAGCAACTCAGCCTTCTTCTCTAGAGCCTTCTTCTTTGACGATGGGAATTGTCTTTCCGGCTCTTAGTATGAATCAGCCTCCTTATCTCTTGCCAGTGTTCAACAGAATTCAATATCCGTAAGAGAGACAAAGCAAGATCAAGTTTTCAAAGGACTTATATAGAAATTGTACACTAACACTATGAAAATAATTTTACCAATTGCCAGTCCCCGGCAACGGCGCGCAAAGCTTGTTCGTGGCGTTTGCAACTACACGCAAGTGCACGTGGTTTAACAAGTAGTAAAATGGCTGGCAAAGTTGGCATCGATCCTGGGCTGTGGACTCAACTAAGGTAATAATCAACTTAAGTGTTAATGAACTATTTCCTTTTTAAGAATGCAGATAACAAATTAAATAAGATTTTGAGAGTTTAGTTTCTAATCAATAAGCAAATCTAAGACAAAATTATAAAGTGAGTCCGAACTATAGTAATGAGCAAGCCGAGGTTAAAACAAACATGCAGTAAATTAATTTATCGATACAATTCGCGAATCTTTCCTTCGATTGCTAGTCAAGAATTATTGCCTATGGATTGAACCTTTCGTCTCCTACCAAACTTAAGAATCATGAACCTTGAATCTACATTTCTATGATAAAAGAATTTCATGTTCTAGCCATACAAAACTGATTCCTTAATTGACTAATAAGACTTTCAGATATATTTCTATTCTCAACAAGCAATTCTCAATTTTCCCAAACTAAGAGATCATATCCTTACCAATTCACAACTTTCAATTTCTTTCCTTTTCAAATCAAAATTGGATTTTTTAGATGTACATTAACATTGACCACACATTAGTGCGCAAGAACAAGAAAAGATAGAACAACCATTGAAGAAAAGATGAAAAACTAAAATGATCAACAATTACATTCCACTACAATTGTTCTTAACCTCAACAAGAAGTGAATTTAGCCACTCATTTGTGGATTAAACATCATCAAATGAGTATAAATCATACAAACAATTGAGATAAAAGAGAAAGAGATAGAGAAGAACCCTAGAATTTTCGCCTCAACCGCCCGTCGTAACCCACGTTCTTGCTCACCAAGTCGTAATATTTAAAAATAAAACCTAAGTTGCTATTTATACTATTGAGAATTTTCCCCTGGACAACAAGTAACGTGGCACGGAGGTGTATCGCGGAGCACTCTCCGCGCGCCACGGGGTATCGTGACCCTCTCTCGAATTAGGTTCTTTACAATTTCTCTCTGTGCCACGGCTCGCAACGCGGAGCCTCGGGACAACGTGCCACGGTGCACCGCACACCACCGGAAATTGACGCCCTGAAGATGTACTCAACGTGCCACGACTCGCATCGCGTGGCATTGCCTCCGTGTCACGGAGGTAACGCGAGGCTTCACCGAAATGGCCAAAATAAATCACCCTAGGTGGGAATGCCTCCCGCGATGGCACCGTGACACGCCCATCGCGTGAGCCCTTATTTTTGCCGCTCTTCCTTGACCTTTCCCAATTGCTTCCAAGTCCATCCCGATTTTTACCAACATGTATCTTAGCTTCCAAAATTACATTTTACCTGCAAAACAACACTAATCATGTTGGTTAGTATAAATTCACATTTTAACTAAAAATCACATAAGAATGCACACATAACGATAGATAAACAAGATGAAATGAAGCATTTGCGTATCACTTGGGCATGCAATTCTGCCCAAGATCAAAAATAGCCATATATTGACCATCTTTCTTTGGATTAGGCATTGTGTCACTAGGTAGTGTTCCCTTCATCCTCGAGTTTATTTGATTCGATAGGTGATTCATTTAGGATTCCAAATGCTTTATGGAAGCCGAGTTTGAACTCACTATTTTGAGCGAGGTTAGACACCTCCCCTCTTAATTCCTTAACCCCAGTTTTTGTCGACTCCACCTTCTTCAAAACTCTTGATAGCATTTCTTCAATTTTTGAATTACCTGCATCACTTACCCCTTGCTGATTTTTAGGAGTTGCAACCTTAGGAGGTGGAATATATGGATTTGAGCTTCGATGATAATGATCACCTTCTTGGTTTGGCTCTCTATTGCTCCACCTCTCATTTCTTTCAGGCCATCCTTGCAGCTCATGACTCCTCCAACCTTGGTTATCATCCCTTGGGCATCATGAGCCTTGGTTTGCTCCTTGGAAGCCAGGTCGAGGGCCTCCCATTTGGTTTCCCATATATTGGCATTCTTCTTTATATCTCGGCGGTGATTGACTCTCCTTCATATTGTAAGGAACCTTGTATTTCCACGGCACTTACTACCATTTTCCCTACTCCCATCATGTGCTTGTTCATCAATTCTAATTGTGTCATCATCTTGGTGATATTTGCATCCCTCTCTTCATCCCGTTTTCGCAACTCCGCTGCCAATGCACTTGAACTAATCTCATGAGTGGACACACTTGTTTCTCTCGTGTGCCAAGCCCTATTGGTCTTTGTCATTTGATCTAGGAGAGCTTTGACCAACAATATGTTTGGCCCATAATAGAACCACCCACTAAGTTGTATGCCACAGAATTGTTAATTGAATCAAGAGCCCTATAGAAGCTTTGGAGAAGCACTCCATTTGGCAATCCATGATTTGGGCAAAGAGCCACCCTTTTTTTAAACCTTAACCACACCTCATGTAAAGGCTCTCCAGGTTCCTACCTGAAATTTGTAATATCATCCCTCAGCTGAAGCATCTTTGAAGGGAGGAAGGCCTCGGTTAGCTCCTTCCATAAAGCAATACATCCCGGAGGGAGTTCCTATAACCACATTGTTGCTTCTCCCGTCAAGGAAAAAAGAAAGAGTCTCAACCTAATGGACTCTTGACTGATATTTGTTATATTGAAGAGCTGGCATATTTCCAACAAATTCCTCAAATGACGATTCGCATCCTCACTTAGTTTTCCGCCAAAGATCCTCTTTATATACAACAAGTGAAGCATTGTGCTGGTGACATAAAACACTGCATTCCCTACCATTGGCGGTAGGCGAATAGCCCCTACAACTTCCGGCATCACTGAATTATCTTCCTCGAGCTCCATGTTACCCTCTACAGATCTATCCCCTGCTTGGGAGTGATGACTCATGTGGTTATGAGCTCCTAGCAACATAGGAAACTCATATTAAGTAACTACAATGCAAAACTATGTCAAATTAACAATCAACACAAGATCATCAAGCGCTAGTCCCCGGCAACGACGCCAATTTTTATAACATCCAAAATATATTCCTTATTTCAAAGAATATACACGGCCGAAGTATCAATACAAGTAACCCAACGAGTGCCGGGGTAGAATCCCACGATGACTAGGGAATGATAATTTCAAGTGTCGATTGACAAATTGATATTAGTTTGCACCACATAGATTTGATATTAGAACAAATAAAATTGCGGGAGGTGAAATTTTTAGAAAATTGTATTGGTTAATTTAAATGAAGTAAAAGAGAAAGATCAGCTAATTTGTCAATGAGGGTGTGAAGTACTAGAGGTGCGGTGTAGATGAAATACTAACTAGATCAGGACATTCCAGGTCATCTTGTGAGTTCAGTAAGCATAAATAATCTCAGAAAGTGGGTAGTCTCAGCTTCTCGGCCTATTGACTACATCTTGCTAGAGTTTTATTAAGACTCTAACCACAACTTAGTTCAACCCGATTAGATTTGGATTAGCAACTGCAATATTCCTAGCTATTAGTTGCCAATAAGGAATGAGAAAGCAATTTCAGCTATTCCTAGCTTAATTTCATAATCTCTTATCCATGCCCACTACTAGATTCTCTTCCAATACTTGATTATTCTCTCTCGAGCAATAATCAAGCAAGAATAAATAGATCCATATCATAATCAATGGATCTTTATTAATAGATTGAAGAGAATTCAATAGATTTACACTTAATTGAACAACATGAAGATGACTCTAGCAATACCCAATCCAATTAAGTATTCATCACCATACACCTCTAGTTAATGATTTTAGCTACTCTTAGTTAAGAAATTCAAAAACACATTCATCAATAGCATCAGTAAATTTAATAGCAAGAGTAGATAAATCAACTTCACAAAATAATATTCACAATAGCTGAAACTTACTAGTACAAAAGGAACTAGAACAGAGTACCTTCTACAATTTTCACTCCAATCCCCCTCTTTCAGCTAAGAGAACATTCTTTTGCTGAAAGGATAAAGGATAATGTGATGTAAGATTTTGTTCTCTCTTTAAATTCTCCATTTCTCTCTTCCTCTATGCATATCCTAGTACAAAGTACTTTATCTCTATTTATACCCTGAAAAGTAGGGCATTTTTCATCTCCTTTTCAGTGTTGGACGATTATATCCTTATGAGCACCATTTTGGAACTGATGAAAGCACCGACAGTTCGCCGGTTACAATATGTGAACTGTCGGATGTCTTTTATACATCTTCACTAACTTCTAGTGATCACCGGCGGTTCACCCGGCATTTCACCGATCAGAATCCATGAACCGCCGGGTCTTCAACCATTTTCCAGATTTTTGAGTATCATTCGATGACTGGTCCAGCGACTCGCCACTGGCAAGTCGCGAACCGCCAGTGGCATTACTCCTCTAAGGCCGTGAAATTCAGCCCTTGGCCGGTGTTTCGCTGGTACACATCTGTGAATCGCTGGTTCACCCTCACTTCCTCCTTTTTGCTTCATTTTTTGCTCTTTTCTTCACTTTTAGCCATCTTTACACAATGAAAGCAAAAAAGGCATCAAATCCAAATAATCAACTCAAGAACGAAATAAAACTCAAGTTTTAGAGCCTAATGAGTTGGTAAATTACCAACTCATCAATGACCCTGAGTAGATCCTCTATAAACAACATGCTTCAAACCTAAATTCTGAACCTATTGAACTGTACCCAAATGCTGAACCAAACCAGCAACTTGAACTTGGGAAAAATTAGCTCTAGAATCAATAAAGTCAGCCATAGACCTCTGATCAAGATACTATCCAAACCCCATAATCTGAGTCTGCTCTGAGTCCAAAACCTGACCTTGAGAAGCATTAAAATTCTGAACCTGTTGAGCCTTCAAATTCTGAGTTTGACCTTCAGACCAATTCTTTTGTTGTACCTGGTCATCAGCTACCCAAATCTAATTTTGTTTTTGGTCATTTTGCATTTTCTCATGAAAATAAACCTGAACCTGTTGAGTCTTCTCAGAGCTCATCAACTAAGATTTATCTGAAACACTTGTCTGAGATTTCTCATTCACATCATGTTGAACATCACTAGAACTAGATCCTTGAATTTGCATTGTATTATCTTTCTGAATTTGATCAGTACTCAAATGTTGAACCATAAGCTCATTCTAAGCTAAAGTGTCTATTGAAACCTGTGAAACAACATATGCACCTGATTTAACCTCAAAATCTGAACTTGCTCTGAATTTAACCTGTGAGACACAGTTGCATTCAACACCTAAACCTACTCTAAACCACATTGTTGAACCTGACCAGAATCCAAACTATGAACTTGTTTAGACTTGGCAACCTCTCCTTGTTTAGTAACCCTATGTTGAACTTGCTGTAAACTCAAGTCAAGATCTGTAGTTAAAGTATGCTTCTAATTTAGATCCAATAAAGGCTGCTTAGACAGTATAGGGGTAGCAAAAGCTTTAAAGTCACACATATGGTCATTGAATTGGCTCTCATGCAAAACATGAGACAAATTCCCCCCTTTGGATACGCTTTCCTGCAAGTTAGTAGATTCCTCCTCCACGCCATCCATACCTCCATCAACTACAGAATCATCAATACTAATAATAGAATTAAATTTTGGGGGTAGCCATGGGGTGGGGAGCATTGAGTCAATACCTGTGGTCTTCTAAGCATAATCCGTTTGTATTTGAGAATCATCTTCAGCAATAGAACTAAGTGGATTAGGGTATTGACCCTGGACTCCATAATCAATGTTACAAGGGGGAGTAGTGGATTCAATACCTACAACCTTATTTTGAATTGGTTTGTAGACCTATTGTGGCTTTTCTTGCTTCTTTTAGTTGTTCTGAGAATTTCCTTTGAAGTTTTTCCTTTTTTGAGTTTTCCATTGGTCTTCTGAATTTTTGTTGTTTCTCATGTCAGTAGGTTGTTCTCCTTCTTTGGTACCATGGGTAACAACTTTGGCTTTATGAGCCACTTCTTTATGGATATCACCTGTGATCATACTGCCTTCCTTTTCCCACTATTTCGCTTGCCATTCAGTTTAGCTTCTACTTTCAGATCTTTTTTCTTCTTCACCTCCTCATCTCTTATCTTTAGAGTACAAGAATGTACAGAGTGTCCTTGGTTTTTACAATATGAACAATATTCAGGGAGGTCTTCATACTAAATTGCTTGCCATTTCCTATTGCTAATGTCTTCCTCATCAAATCCTAACCATACATGATGTGGTTTTTCTTTGGTAAGGTCAATCTGGAGTATAACCTTAGCAACACTATCTCTAGTCTTCTAAGCTGAAGCAGTATCCAAGTATAAAGCTTTCCCAATAGGGGAAAGCAAAGCAGATAGAAATTCTAGGTAATAGCAGTGCCAAGGAAGTTCAGGAAGGGTTACCCATATAGGAACTATGGGAGTTTCCTCTTCAGGTTTAAATGTTGGATTCCAATCTTGTAGCTTCATCAATCTGCCCTCAATATAAATCTTATGTTTGGTTACACAGTAATATGATCCTCTTCATTATCAAGATCAATGTATATGTGCCTAGAGTTGAAGTGGGAAATCTTAACCCCTCCAATTAACTGAGTCTAGAGAATAAAACTTTTCCTGATGAGCTCCATTCTTGGCATAGTGAAAGAAAACTTCCCAACCAAAGTATATTTTCATCTACCTGCTAACTTGACCATGAAATCATGCTTCCTAAAAATCAATGCTGGAAAACCTTGCTTGGTAGTGATTTTGGGTGGTTCAAATTCTA
Organism: Datura stramonium; assembly: GCA_018107945.1. Taxonomy (NCBI): domain Eukaryota; kingdom Viridiplantae; phylum Streptophyta; class Magnoliopsida; order Solanales; family Solanaceae; genus Datura; species Datura stramonium. Next base: position 48,111 of record JACEIK010001960.1, read on the forward strand.
TAATAGGAGAATGTTTTTCTTGGTTGACTCTAAGTTTAGTATCAAGGGAATGGACAATTATGGGAGGAGAAGGATCAATATTAACATTTGTTTTAGTGGTGGTAGGGACTATTTTTTTAGTGGAGTTATCAAGGAGAGGAACATGTTTATTTTTTTATGGAGGTTGATTGAAATTGTCAAAGTTGGAAGAAATTTTAGGAGGGGGATGGGAGATAGGTTGTTGTAATATTGTGACTCGCTCCATGAGTGTTAGAAGGAATCTAGACATTTGTGGGATCAATAGGAGTCTTGTTGCTGACTAAACCAATAGCAGTGGCCTTGACAATGCCACTGTTAGAATTAGCTAAATTGGGTTTGGAGTTAGGTTGGTTTAAAAAATCTTTCTTTTGGTGAGAAACATTGTTGGACTGACATAGAGCATTTTGGGATTGTTCACCATTTTTTTCGGCCACCTAAACAGTAATTCCGGCCAAATTGCTAGAATTGGTAACCCTAATATCTAAATTTGAGGAGTTAGAAGCATCACCTGAAGGATATTTTTGTTGTTGGAGGTTGCTATCAAGGTTCTTAATCGAACGGCATTGGTTTTGTAATTTTTCGGCCACCGGAGCTACGGCGCCATTTGACTGCTCATCAATTGGAACCCTAATTCCCAAATTCTAGTCTCTAGACTCACAATTTGATGGGTCTTCTTGTGTGATCATGTTCCTGACATCCTCCTGGTTCATTTGGCATTGCCAATTTCGGAATTCAAGCTCCATAACATATCTGCCGCCATCCGGCCAACCTGACCAAACCCTAGAATTCAAATTCGACCTATGTTGCCTCAATTTAGATGGGATATTTGCTGATTTGTGGTTTGGAGATGATTCTTCTTAGAAATACCATGCCAATTATCATTTTTGAGCTCCGGCACGTCGGCAACGCCGTCGTCGAAAATCATCTCAAACAAGCTCACCTCTAAATTTAAATTCGACGCATTGTAGATGGTGGATTTTGGTGCTCTTTGTATGTTGTTATTATCTCATTGAAGCACCCCTTTTGGCATTGGTTTTGACTGAAAAATGTCACCGGAGCTCCGTCGCCTCCCTGCAGCTATCCGTCGGAATTTTTCAAGAGTTCACTACCAGCAGCTCCGCCGTCCAAATGACCTGAGATTTCATGGGTAGGCCGACATACATGTGGGGTACAAACCCAAGTGGTTTTGTTGTTATGAATCTCACTGTATACCGGTCGATTTGAGCGGTGAATATCAGCAATTTTTCCAGAATCACCGCCAGGTTTCGCCTGGCTGTTTCTCTCAATTGGAAAGGTAAAACTTGATGGATTTTTGGGAGAAGGAAGATCCAAGGGATTGATAACATCTCCAATTGATGTAATCTGCTGTTCCTCAACAAAATTTAATTGGGAAATAATTTTCCCAAGGCTGGCAGTGTTCTCCAAGGAAGGGGAAGAATTGATCACTTCGGTATTTTGTGATTTTCAGGAGTTGTAGTTGGTGTTTTTAGATGATTCTTGGTCCGTTGGATTAGTATCATAGATATGTATGACTCTATCTTTCGAACAAAATTTTTGGAGGTCCGGATGGGGAATCTAGCCCCATGCCTCGAAAGAGATTAAGTGAGCTCCTCTTAGAGAGATTTTTCGTTCTTAAGAGAGTTGATCTTTGTCCAATCATCTTTGTAAGTTCCAAAATTATGTGTTGGTGTATGAATTCTTATAATTCTATTACAACCATGAAAGGATAAAACCTCCACAACTAGGATTGTGGGAACCATGGTGAATTGACAAAACTAGAGTTGCACAAGGTGATTCTAAAGCAATGTTAAAGCTTGTATTGTATTCTCTTCGTCTTTAATGTTTCTTAACAAAGAGAAACATTAGGACTTTCTCGAATTCATTACTTACTTGAATATAGAGAAGTATATATTAGGAAAAGAGAATTACAACAAAGTCTTGATCTTTATGGGTCATTGTATAACTTGAGTTGCGATTGAGGGATAGTTAATTTGGAATATATTAATAACAGTTAAAGTGAAATCACTCATGAGATCTAATCAGGTGATTGAGTATAGTCATCCAATAGGGACGAGCCTGTCATTTGGATGAACCCTAGTTATCCGTTCTACAAGTAAGCATTGGGAAAGATCACAAGTGTAATACCCGAAGTAGTTATGAGTCCATGGGGAACACTTTCCCTAGTTATTCACATAATCTTGATAAACAATAATTAATTCCCAATTCTGTTACATATTTGCTTTTACAAAACCCCCTCTAAGAGATAACATACTTAAAAGCTTAATACTGGCATTATTCTATATCTTGATCATATTTCCTGTGGGATCAACCCCAACCTTTATTGGATTATATATTGACGATGTCTGCATCATACTTTTACAGGATTGTGATTTAAGCATTATCAATCGTAGGACGAGTCATCCAGTGATCCATCAATTGTCCTAAAGGGTTGTTGAGTGACCTATTTGGTGGTGTCAAGTTGGAGGAAATGTTACTTTTCAGAAGTTAGGATAGATGGGGTGACGAGGTGTAAGTTCTCCCCATGAATCGTCATATGACCCATTAAGTTTGCAGTGGTGAAGAAAATGTTGATATCCAGTGTACTTCACGGATTGAGGAATGAGTTGTAAAGTCCCCTGATAACCTGTTGAGTGACTCGTTGAGTTGGGAAGGATTAAAGAATGAGTTGTGGTTTCCAGTGGTAACGGGTCAGGGGACAACCCGTCCAGTCCCTCGTTGGGTCTGGCAGGGTGATTTTTCCTATCGGATCATTAAGGGTGTTTTCATAATTTCTAAGTTCCTAACTCCTAAAATAAGTCATTTCAATCCTTCTAAAGGATGTTTTAAGGGTTTTAACCATCCTAAACCCTCATTCTACTCCTAACATCCCTAAGAGATGATCAAATCCCCTTAAGAGAAGCTAGGGTTCTTCATTAAGTCTTTCTCAATTTCCTTTTGGTTTCTAATAAAGTTAAGAATTCTCCAAGCCCAGTTATGTAGGGTTATGAATGGGAAAAATCTTCCAACCTCATGTCCATTTTCAATCCAATTCTATGATTTCAAGTTTCTAAGCATATCTAATAGAATTCTAGGGTTTTACTCAATTTTCATGAAATCTCCTATGTTATTCCTATGGGTTTAATCCCTCCATATTTTGATTGATGTTTCATGACTATTAGGGAAGATTTAAACCTCAATTTACTTATTAATTCATGATTTCTAGTTTATGAAAATTATGCTCTATTATGCATGATTTATGAAATTTCAAGCTTATGAGTCCATGGTTTCAAGTATGATGAATTATCAAGTATGCATGAATATTATGAATACTTAGACTTATGATTTCATGATTTGGTAAAGCCCATGTAAATTAATCATATTTTATCATGATTTTAATCAAGGCTTACAAGATCAGTTTATGAAATATTTCGGAGTCAAGACTCCCAAAATTCAGATTTAATCTATATTTTGAGAATATGATTATATGATCAATATGCATATTTTGGGAGTAGTGTCTAGCACCGACTAGGCCAAGGATTCTGAGGACATCGGTCTCTAAGCTATGCACCAACATAGGATATATTATTATTTGGGACCTCTCAAGAGAGTGTTTCCCCCGCTCGAGGGCACGCCGCAATATCACACCTTATTCTTCCTTTGCCCTGGCAAGGCTTACGGTGGCTCTCCTCCATGTGAGCAAGACGTGAGATTATCATGCACTCATACTTGATGATTGTCGATTATGATGAGTCTCCCATTATTCCTTATATTATCAGTTACTCATGTTCATGTCTTATGATGTTTGTCTTTTAGCATATTTAACCCGTTGATCAGTTTATGAGTTTTTACTTATATTTTGAAGTACAAAATTTCTATATGATTTCTACTTCTAAACCTTGGGTTATTATGTTCAGCTTATGATGAATAGCTTATGATTATGTATATTTCAAATACATGGCTTTAAGCATATCACCCTTACTCTCTTGATCTATCTTGAGCTGTATTTATGATTTCACATTATCATTTTACTAGCATGTTTTACTTTCTCTGCATACTCAGTACATTCAAAGTTCTGACCGCATACTATATGCTATATCGACTCATGATATAAGTTCAGGTGATCCATCCTAGTCTCATCACTAGCTTGTACCCACTCAGTTCAGCTCCACCCTACTTTTGGTGAGTCCTCATGGTCCGAGGACGTCAGTATGGATTATATCTTTGTCATGTCTTTCAGTTTCAATTTTTAATGGGCTAGTTGGGAGTGTTGTCCCATCAGCTCATCGGATGTTTTTGGAGGCTTTTCAGATGACATGTGTAGATGTTTTTTAGTGATGTTGGTTATTTACCTTTATGTTGATATGCTTCATGGACTTCCGCTTATTCATGCTTATGTTAGAATTTTTGCTTGATTATGCTCTTAAGTCATATTATGTATGTGTCATGGGTTAGCTTGAAATCATTCATGATTCTAGGTCCTGTGTCTCGGTTCGAGGTCTCATCTCGGGTCATGAAAACTTGGGAAAGGATAGATTTTTTTAAAAAAAGAATGATCTTCAATATGAAGTAGCACCAATTATTTGATGGAAAGACAAAATAGCCGATTGAAAAACCCTTGAACAAAAAGAAGAAAGAGAAGATTTAGATGGTGTAATCTCTTGTTTAGTGAGTCTTAATGTAGAATTTAAGGTGTTATAAGGGTGACTCATGCAAAAAAAATGTGAATGGTGAGAAGGGAGAGATAAGGTGGAACTGACTCACTATGTGTAGCGGGATGTTTGAATATTCTCACAAAAGGCATTAGGTAGGTTCTAGTCATTAGAGATAAATGTCGTCCTATCCTTACCCCTAGCCTTCATTATTACCCGAAAATCCTTAGTAATTCCAAGTGTAGAAACTCTACATTAGTGAAAAGTTACATGAAGGACAAGTCTATGGTTCAATGTGTATGCACTTACATATCTTTGAGAGAGTGAGTGTCTTTGCATCATCTTATAATCCCTATGTGTGAATTGCATGTATGTGAGTTGGATTCTCTCTTTTGGTGAGCGGAATCACTTTCTTGGAGTAAATGCGAAAATTGTGCTTTCAATTGAGAAGCATGAATAAGACAAGTTGTGCAGTGAACTTCTAGGAAACCCTTGAATGTTGATTGTCAATGACTTGAGATGCTTAGTGATCTTGATTTGATCGAATATGGCCCATGTTTTGGATTGAAAGAATGAAAGTGATATGTGTCAAATGCTTGTGGTGATACAAATTGAATTCATGCAGATGTTTGAGTCTTTTTATTTTCTTGAGTCGGTGAGTAATTTTGGAGTTGTCTTAAGTTTTAGTGGTCTTCTGTGTAGCTCTTATGATGTGATATGCTTAATTCAATTCTAGTTGTCAGTGAATACTTTATTTGAGAACAAGCAATTGTTCAAGTTTAGTGGTTTAATGAGTTGGTAAATTACCAACTCATTGGGCTTTTTAAGCATGAACTATTGTTTTGTTTCCATACAAATTAGAAATATTTTATGCCTTTTCTCTTTTTTGTGTAGATATTTAACTTAGACACAAAAATAGAAGAATTGAACTGAAGCACTCTGTTGGAGGAAAAAAGGACATCAGATGGCACTGGAGGATTCGCTGAACTGAACCTACGAACCGCAGATGGCCTACACAGAACACTGTCTCAACTTGTTGAAGCACTTGTGAGCCGAAAATGGGCACCTACGAGACGCAGGTACTGTGCAAGTGACCGGGATGTTGACAAGGGATAAATCGTCTAGTGTTGGCACAAATATACTTGAGAATCTTCCAAGGGAAATTTTGAAAAGTTGTGCAATAAGAATTTGCAGATTTTTACCCCAATTGTACATTCACACAGGATGTTATATTGAATTTTGTAGAGAGAAGTTGATAGAGATAGAAAGTAGAATACAATTACTTCTTCTTCTCTCCCGTTGGGCAAGAACTCCATTGTTGCATACCTTGAGCTTAAAATTAATTATTTAATATGATGAATATGGAGAAATTTCTTATGGGTATAATTTCTCTTATTTTATTTATGAGTAGATAAATTTCTTGCTAGGGGTGTGTGTGCATGATGAGTGTTTAAACTTGATTGGGTGTTTATGAATTATTCTTAGATTTGAGCAGTAAGCACGGATCTATTGTTTCCTTCAAGTTTTAATTCAAAAATTAATGATTGCAAATATTGATTTAGTTTTCTTATATTGCTTTTCCTTGAGAAAAAGAAGTAAGATTTGGGTGAGGATTCAATAGTAAGGAATTGGATGTGTGATACTTGGGCTTGAGCTAGAGATAGTAAAAACCTCTATTCATACTCCATTAAAGGGTTAAGTCCAGAGATAGCTTAACCCTTCCTTAAGCTTTGTTTATTGGCTTTAGGGTTTGAGAAAATCCAATGTAAACACATCCTTTTGATTGAGAAACATAGGGTTTAGCTATAATCAATGCTCTCCATGCTCTAATCGAATCTAAGGAAATTTACTCAACCCCTATTAAGTTGACGCCCCATCAATGCACACCTCTATTCGCTTTCATTGATTACAACAAGTCGATTGCCAATATTTATATTATATTGTTTAGATATGACGCTAGCTAGTTTGAGTTGATTTATAACTTGTGATCATCTCTTCTCATTCTCTATAAAATTTGACCCCGACACTCATTGGAAATTTATTTTTTAACAGCAACCGCAGCTACCTTCTTTAAAAGAAAGAGTTGTATTGAGCGTTATCACTAATCTAGTGTTAATTTGATATAACTTACATAGAAAATTGAGTAGAGGCTCACTTTAGATTTTAGGGAGAATTTCAGGTATAAAAACCCTTTCAAAATATATTTTAGGTTATATTTATAGGTTGCCATAAAGGTTTGGGCCTTAAAACTAAATCCTATGTGAATCAGGATTTATATTTTACACATATTCAATGCAATAATAATAACTTATTGTACAGAACTCTAATTGACCTACTTTTTTACGGTTTGGGATCTATTTCATAAAGCTATGACTTTCATGTTTAGAGTTTCCTTAGATTCCTTATCAATTAAAAATTATACTTGTTTGAAGTCAGGTCCGGTGAGTTGTCCGGTTTTTTTGAATTTATGTCACCACATATAGCTCGTATATGTGACATGTGGCCCACAAGTTTGACATATGGCCCACATCATCTCACCTCAAGTCCAACTTTTATTCTCTTTAATTCTTTTTAACTCCAATTTTTTTGTGCGGTTAGTACACACTTAGATATCAAATTCTACACTAGCACGCGCAAAAATTATCATGGTACAAATCTGACCTCATGCGTTTAACAAGTTCAAACCTGATCCTAATTTATGGAGTATTACACATTAATATCATCAAAGTGACATCTTATATATGAGTAGACGATCACTTCTTATTATCCTCTTTAAACATGGATTACCTCAAGAATCCAAGAACCTAACACAAGTTTGACTTGGTTTCTATCGTTCTTTAACATATTAGCCTCCTCTTATTTTCAAAGTTTCTCTTGTTTGCAACTATGATAATATTCGCATACTCTTTATTGTTGAATGCTTCGCTAGATTAGCTATAACTTAATTCCTCAAGGAATCCTTTTACGCACTTGAAATCGATTTTGCCATTGATTAATAGTCTTCTTCCAATCCACTATAAAGGACCTAGATCCTTTATTCCTTATAGTGTACTCATGATAGCATCTCTTATACTATACATGTAAAGAAACTAGTTCTTTAGTAGTTCTTAATCATAATCACTACTAGTCCTTATTTACAACAAGTATGATATCTAGTTCTTGCATATGTTTGTTATGGTTTGTTAATAATTTATTAATCATCAAAAGTTTCTATTATTAACCTATCACATAGATCACATCACTCTTCCTAGATCATATCTCTTAGCTCAAAAAATTTCTCCTTTTTGATGATGACAAACCTATAACAAAAGCATAATCCGATCAATGCATTTGTTAGTGCACTCAAGTGCAATCTTCCCCTAAGAACCAACTTTATGTTGATCATCATGAATTAGTAAGATGTATGCTCTCACCTAATTATTTCATGGGACTAACTTTCCACTCATTGCATCCCAATAAGCGGCTAGTGTAATGTGAACCTGATCCGATTCATATCTTTCTTGCACAAGGTTTAAGTTCAATTATAACTCTGCATATCAACCTGATTATTGCAACAGTTGTCTTTAGTATGTAGGTCATTAAAAATGTTCTTTCTTTATCAATAATCATGTATAATATCTTTTATCTTCCCCTTTTAGCATTATAGAAAAAAAACAGAAAATTTACCAGTATATTTTGGTTATTATATCTGTGATGATTATATCCAAGCAATTTTTTTCATCTCTTCTTTCAAATCTGTATAGGATGCATTTATTCACTAATTCAAATAGAAGCCTATGTGCAAGATTTATATCCTTATTGAATACATTTGTAGGTTCATTTATGTTTCTTCCTTGGCTAAGGTTTACAATCAGATATACCCTACTTTTCTTAGGTCCACATTCAATCTATTCCCTTTTTAAATACTCATCATATCCTTCATTTGGCACCTCTAATATGTCCCCCAAGTTTTTGTTAGGGAATGAAATTTTTACCCTTTTCACAATAGTCTCAATTGTGTCTCCCTCAATCAGTTTGAATTTGTAAAATTGGCATACTTCCTCTTCATGCACCACTGGATGAGGATCAACAAGTGAAATCATCCTTGATAGTACACTTTATTTTTCAATTCTTCCTGTTCTGATTTCTCTACAATTGTAGAATCAATCACCCTACCCTTCATAACTTTCTCCACTTTTATTACCTTGATTGCTCTTCTTTTCATCCTCTTAGAATTGAGTCCCTCTATTTTTTCCTTTTAAGGACCTCTTTCTTTTGCCATATTCTCCAACAAAGGGAACTTTTTTAACTCCCTCTTTGTAGGAATTTCTTCATGTTTCTCTTCCTATGCTTTCAAGTTTTCATCATTACTTAATTCAATTATTTCAAAATCAAATTCATCAACAAGTATGAATTCAAAACTTGTTTTCCCTTTCTTTTTTATATTTTCAAGAGTTTCATCCATCATAGATTTGCCTTTTCCTCTAGTCCAACCACAGATAAAGTGTGTCCAGTTGATGCTAGTTGGACACTCTTCTTGGTTATGTGCTTATTTTCTACTCTTTTTAGAGTTTCTCTTCTGATTGTGGATATACTTGTATCCAATATCACATCATCTTCAGACCTCTCATCATCATTCATGTTTCATAGTACTTCTTTCTGGTCTAAATTTAAGGATATCTTCATGTTGGTAAAAACCTCAACTCCCTCAGTTTCTTCTCTTCCTTTTATATTTTTCTCTAAAGAATCTGGTTCTTTGGCAATGTTTGCTTCATTGTTCGCAGAAGAGATTCCCACATAGTCATGTATATCTTCAAAAATTGGAATTGATTCTTGGTCTCAATATTTACATCAGTTGATATTTCATCTTTCCCTCTTTCTTAGTTTGCTTGAAACATCACCATTAGTAGTTCCTCCTGAATCACATCATCATCGTCCCTTTCATCATCATGTTCCTCATCTTCATGAATTTTCTCTTTCTCAGATATATTTTGAATGACTTTAAATTTATTAGGAACTTGTTCTTCCAAATCTACTTTATTATCATCTTAAATAGGGTCTTTAAATTCTTTAATATTTTCAGCAATGGAGAAAGTAGAATCTTGATAGATATTTTCCCTGTTTATGACTTTGAATGTTCTCAGAGAGTTGAGAATTCTCAATATAGATTGAGATAAGGGATTCAGGAGTCGATAGTTAATGTTTTGATTGAGATAAGGGATTGAGGAGTCGACATTTAATATTTTGAGAGAGGGTTCTTTGATTTTGAAAAATTATTGCAAGAGTCAAGTTCAAACTTCAGAAATTTTTGAGAGAGTGGAGTTTAAATTTTGTAGAAGAGAGAGGATTTTAAGATAAATTTTATGAGTGAATGAAGACTTATTTGGTGGTGTGAACATTGAGAGATTTGAACTTTTGATTTGACATAGGTAACATTTTAGTGAGAACTCAATTAGCAGGCAGTTCTTAAAATCAAATATATTCATTAGGAGTTAATTTTGTCGATTGAGTTTTTGATAGGTGTAGGAGGTAGTATTATTATGTTATGGGATCTATTTCTCATGAATTATTTAAGGTAATTGGAGTAGAGGAATTTGGTTTGTAGCTTGTCACAATACAAATAAATTAAAACACTATTTGTTAATGGTATGTACTTGTATGTCAAATGAATCAAGTTCTTTGACTTATTCCCCTTTGAATATTTTCTTGACAATTTTCAATTTCTTCTATTGCTATGTTGATCATGCTTGCTCATCTTTCCGTGCTTCCTTTTTCTAGGAGTGGATTCTTCAAAAATTTTTTACCGCATCCCTATTTTGAAAGGCCTTTAGTGAGAGTAGAATAATTAGTTGTCTTGTATTCTCTCATCTTGGCCTTCCTTAGATACTTTTAATATTATTCTTAGGAACCCAAGCTAGCTTAGATCGCACTTGTGACATAAAGGATGAATTAAATATTTCTTGGTACATCCTAAAAGTCTTGCATTTTTCAGTGAGGAACTAAGTTTTTTGTTCTTCCTTTTCTCAACATATGCTACATTCTTCTATATTGCTTTAAATTTTTATATGCAAGTATCTTTAAAGTGTCCATTGTTTCCCCAATATGTGCAAATGCAGATTTCAGGAAAGGCGATATACTTGCTTTTTGAATTGCATGAAATTATTCTTTTATGTTCTAATCCTGCTTTGTTATAGATGAGTTTTATATATAGAAAGGTTGTTACTTATAAGGACATGTTTATTTTGTGTGTTCTCTCTGATTCATTCTTGTCTTTAGCAATATCTTCTTGAAGTTTTTTCATTTTCTCAAACTTAGCGAGTAGGTTATCTTTGATCCTTTTCAAATCATTTTGAAGCTCCTCTTGAATATTATAAACGATACTCTCTCCTTTATGAATGTGGTCAGATGTTTTCTGCTTTTAATATTCAAAAATAATTCTTTATTAGTTACTACGAGAACCTGATCCTTTGAGGTATCATTAATTTTTTCTAGATTTTCTCTTCTTTTTTCATATTTTTGTGGTTAGTTTCAAGGACATTATGAGTGTTCATCAGCTTGTCCTTTTATATAAGAAGTTTCTAAAAGGCACTTATCACAAGATGAGTCACATATACTAGTTTCTTCTTGAAATAGATATGAATGACATTTTTAATTTCAGTGAATCTGATTTCAAGTCCATCATCTTCATCCTTAGAGTCGGAACTAGTCATCAATGCAAAAGCTTCATTGGATTGATCATCCTCCTATTTATAAATTCTTTGTGCTTCTTCATAGTTGACTTGGTTTTCATTTTTCTTTCATGTGTTGGCCTCCTCCTATTTTCAAGCTTCTTCCTTGTATGCAAATATGATAACATTTTCATACTTTTTCTTGATCCTTACTTTACTGGATCAGTTGTAATTTTAATCCTCAAGAAATTCACTACAACAAAATGCATATATAGCTACAGAATACGTTATAGCTAAATATGAAAATCTGTGGCTAAATGCTTTAGCCATAAAAAGAATTTCCGTAGCATTTGTAGCAAGATGTACCGTAACTAAAAGTTAGCTACAGACTTTACATGGTCCTTGGCTAAGGACTAATACTCATAGCTATGAGATATTTTTTTTTGTAGCTATGATGATAAAATATTCTTGCCACAAAAAATATACTTATAGCAGGTGATTTTATTCTTTTACCACAATAAATAATATTGATAGTTATCTTCATATTGTAGCCACAAGGTATTGTATTGTAGCAAAAAGATTATATTTATTTACCACGTAAATTTAAATTTTATAGTTAATTCTATAGTTTAGTCTCGTGGCAATAATGCCCCTATTCAGTTACAAATAGAAAAATACATAGTTATCAATTGAATTATTTATCACAAATATACTTGTATTGTAGCTAAATATCCATACCTTTAGCAATGAAATACATAGAAGTACCAAAAAAAGTAAAATTTATAGTCATGTTCGTGATATGTGGCAATTAAAGAATTTATGCTTAGCTAAAAATTTAAAAATTAATAGTTAAAATATCATACTTTGTGTCACGAAAAATAAAATTGTAATTAATTTTTTTTATTTGCCATGCATGAAAATAAAAATGTGTAGTCATATTCTTATTATGTAGTAATTTAATATATATGTGTGTGTGTGTGCGCGCGCGCGTGTGTTATTCAATTGTATAATAAACGAAAAATATTTTTAAAAAAAGACTTAATAAAAGTCCAACAATATCATTCTAAATAATGAAATACTCATTTATTCAAACATATCAATATTCTTTTACAAAAGAAAAAATAATTATTTATGTTCTCATCGATTTTGATGCTTTCATCACTCCTCCACAAGCTGCAATGACTGTAGATCTTGAGTTGTAGGCATCATTCAAAAAATTTCTTCCCTTCTGGCTATAATATTTTATATAAAAAGATAAATATGAGTAATGCAATTCAATTAGGAAAATGATACATAAGAATATTTTTAAAAAAAAAAAAGAAGAAGAAGATAAGACTATAACAATTAAAATCAGTACAGTCAATTAAAAAAATGATCCATAACAACATAATATATAATATCATATGAACTTGTATCCTTCCAACATACCAATAATGTGGAGAAATTTATTTTTTTTAAAAGCAAAGTTATATATTTTTTAGATCCACTAAAAAAAATTACTGAAAAATTACTTTTTAATCAAAATTGAATCAAAATATGATCATTTCAAAGTAGCAAAAATGATATACATCAATAATTCAAGAATAAGTAGAGTGAATAAAATTTGTGATTAAAATATTTTAAAAGAAGAAGGAGGAGGAGGAGGAGGAAGAAGAAGATAGGTTTGGTGATTGAGACAAAGGAAGAAGACATACCTTTTTTATGAGAATGATTTTTGACTTTTTTGTGAGAGTTTAGGATTTTTGGCTCTTTGATCTCTCCAATTCTCTTTGAAAATTTTATTTTTGCTCTCATCTTTATAGACAGGGTCAATCAGTAATTCGTAGCTATTTTTTCTGGGGAACTTTCATATGAGTCTGTTTTTCTTTTAATCTACTACAAAGGTTCTAAATTGGCTCTAATAAGAAAAGAAGGCTTTAATTTAATCACAAAAAATTAGAAAAAATAAGTTTGGAGGGAATTTTAAACTTATTTTAGTTGATCCTATTCAAACTTTTCAATTTTCAATTCATTTTCCCTCCTAATAATCAGGAAAGATGATTTGATTAACCAAAAAAAAAAATCTTATGTAATGCAATATCATTGCATGCATTGTAATTAGATTTATTCATTTTATTTTATAAATTATTATCATATATTATTTAAAGTTCATATGTAT
>JACEIK010001960.1:97725-117931 GCA_018107945.1 Datura stramonium
GAACTAATTTAAGATATGTTTGAGCCTTTATATGTCTTGAAGTAGACCTGCATGTTTAATTATTATAAATTTTAGTTAGTATCTCATCATGTGGTCTAATCCTAATGTTTGGGCATGTATTTAAGTTGTTTGTTTATTTATACTTTATAAAGAATTCGTTTTGCCGTGTCACATAGTTAAGCTAGTTTAATAAAATAATTGACCATTTTGTTGATCACTTAGTTAATCACCTCACATAATAATGAATTCGGAAGGGACCCACAGTTGTGGACCTTGAAGGGTGCTTAACACCTTTCTTTCGAAGTAACTTGAACCCTTACCCGACTCTGGTGACCTAGGCTAGTAAAACAGACTCTTAGGTTAGTACGGTGCCCTAACGCACCCCAAATCGTTAGGTGGCGACTCTTCTTTTCAATTAATCCTAAAAGAGTTGTCACATGTTGAGTTCCTCTTTTTGCGAGAAAAATGGGGCGCGACACCCGCAACCCTAGCTATAGAGGTTTTAGCCTCTCATAGTTGCAAGGTTGTGAATTATATTCATGGTTGAAGACCTAAAACAATACTTACAAAGATGATTAAGAAAAATGATTCCTTCAATTAATCCACGAAATCTTGAATAACAAGTAGAAAAAATAATATGAGTTCAAGAAAAGGTTGATCACAAGGTTGAACCAACTCAATTCTCTCTTTAAATGATGTAAAATTGCTTACTAAAATCCAGTCTATTCGTCGTCCTCCCTAAAAAATAAAACATAAAAATATTTATAGAGATACAAGAATCCTTTTCCTAAACTAACAGGACTGCTTTCCATATCTGTCGCCGAGCTCGTCACGGGTCCTCCTACGACTCCTAGGGGCTTCTCACGGACCATGGTATCGACTCATGGCTTGAAGTGTTGGCTAAATTTTTGCTAAGTATTGGGCCAAGGTACGATTCGTACCTACATCCTACTACTCATACATTGCACTCGTGGCTTGATCCTGATATTTTGAACTTTTTCTGAACTTCACCATGACTGGTATGATATGACTCGTACCTTCATCTCACAGGTCATAGGGTACTCTTGTACTGAGAATCAGCATCCTGTGCAATTCTTCTGGATTTCATCACGACTAGCTTACCACGACTCGTACCATCATTGTACGATCCGTGACAAGTCTCATGGAATCAGTCTTCTAAGTTAAACTTTCAGCTTCTTATCAAGGCCCTCAATACGACTCGTAGGTCCATCCTACGGATCGTACTGTGGACTGCACTTTTTGCTCTTTTTTTACACGCTTTTAGCTTCCTTTTGCAATTTATTGTTCCAGCACTCATTTATCCTGAAATCAAAGGAAAAGGGCCTCATATCCAAATAAATACACCTAAATCCATGCTATTTTCTTAGTTTTGAGCGTCAATAGTGTTGTAAATCCACAGTACATCAACACCCTCAACTTAAGACTTTTGCATGTCCTCAGGAAAAGAAAAAGAACAACTAAACACGACGCTCAAATAGAAAATAAACTTAAGATACTACAACCAAAACTCAAATAAATTTGTGCACTCTTTATACAAACTCTATTGACCCTTCCTCCTGAAACATCATCAGCTAATGTATTTCATGCAACATCAAAACATCATATTCAGGGATCAAGACATGTCATCTAACCATCAACAAGCAATCAAGTCATCATCTATGTGTTTCACAAATACCCATGGTAAAAGCAAACATAATCCATGTACCCTCACAAAAAATGAAGTCCCCTCTCTAGTATGAAGTATCAAATGAAACATGGGACTAGGCAAATGAAGCATTCACTCTCTCAAAGAACTGCAAGTATTATGCATCAGATACCATAGGCTTGCCCTTATTTTCTCTGCATTGGTTTGTTAGATGGTCAAATTAAGATCACTATAGGACTTGATATGGCTTGTAGTGTAGGCTTAGGGTTGGACATGATAAAGATGAAAGATTTTATGAGTGACTATCCCTTCCTTGGCACTACATCCATTTTTCTATTTCACCCTTCATTCTTTTTGTCTTCTTTTCTTCCCTTTTTACCATTTAAAAATATATTTGCATGGGTGAGGTGATTTTTCACATTTTTCAAAAATTTCAAGCTTTTTTGAAATTTTCTTTTTTCATGTTCTCAAATTTTCAGCTTTTTACTTGTTCACCATTTTTTTCTTCTTTTTTCCTTTTCTTTTCTTTCCTTTTCTCCCGCTCCCACCATTTATGCACCCCTACTCTAGCCACCCTCAAATTAAGCATTTTTCTTATGTTAAGGTTCATAATATCCAAGGAAGGACCAAGGCCAAACAGGTTCATTATAAATAAATGGGTACGGTTAACAGGTAAATCAAAGAAATATGGTATATTAAGGCTCAAACTTGGGATCAAGGGATTCATGAAACTTTGATAGGGAAATATAGGATAAAAGTGAGCTAACACAAAAATGGCCTATGATCATCTCCTAAACAACCATCCTTAACATATGCAGAGACCAACCAGGCAAGTTCTAGATCTTCAACAACATACCGCAATAAATACTAAGACCTCACTCACACATGGTACATGAACTATTTTTACTTTGTCTGTCTGGTTCATACATGGCTTAACAAGACTAGCACTATTAATAACTAAATGAAGTAAAACGATCCACATAAATCATGCATTGTTGTTGCAAATACATAGCAAAAAACAAATTTTAAACAGGGTCAATTTTTTAAAAAACAGCAAGACTAGTGCATATCCATTGGCTGAGTATTCCTAAGTTACTTTCTAATAAAAAAAATCATGACTAAAAACAAAAATCCTAACACATGTCGATTCTATTAGATCGCATGCCTGAGGAAAAAGAAACACGACAAGAAAAACCCTCAAACGAACAAAAAATCCCAAAAATACAAGTACACCCCCACCCCTTTTTAAAAAATGAGCTTCGTCCCAGAAGCATAAAATATAAGCATGTAGGGGAAAGGACATACCTGTGGCTACTCAGACTTCACCTCTCATGGGTTGCCTCCCATGCAACGCCTAATTTAACGTCACGGCACGACATCACTTTTGTGACTTCTCAGGTATCATCAAGGTATATTTCCTCCACTCTTTTGAATTCATCTTCATCTCCCAGATACACTTTAATTCTTTGCCCATTTACTTTGAACCTTTTCCCTTCTTTGTTCTCAAGTTCCACTGCATCGTATGGAGACACTTGCACTACTCTGTAAGGTCCCATCCATCTAGATTTCAACTTTCTAGGGTGCAGCCGGAGTCTTGAGTTAAACAACAATACCAAGTTGCCTGGTCTAAACTCCCTTCTTGTGATCTTTTTGTCATGATAGATTTTCATTCGTTCTTTATAAATGGCTGCACTCTCATACGCCTTAAGTCAAAATTTATCCAATTCATTGAGATGGGTCAATCTTAGCTTGGAAGCATCACTCCAATTCATATTTAGCTTTTTCAGTGCCCACAATTCCTTATGATCTAATCAACGGGTAAGTGGCATGCTTTACCATAAACCAATTGGTAAGGTGATAAGCCAATGGGAGTTTTATATGCTGTCTAGTAAGCCCACAATGCATCATCAAGCTTCCTGGCCCAATCTGTCTGGCTCGTATTTACTGTCTTGGCCAGAATGGTCTTGATTTCCCTATTAAAAACTTCTACCTGCCCACTCGACTGAGGGTGGTAAGGTGTGGCTACCTTGTTCTTGACACCGTACTTCTCCAATAAAATTTTGAAGAGGTGATTGCAGAAATGCAATCCACCATCGCTGATTATAGCTCTGGGAGTGCCAAACCTGGAAAAGATATGCTTTCGAGGGAATGTTATAACACTCTTGCCTTGATTGTTTGGAAATGCAACAGCCTTCACCCATTTTGATACATAATCCACAGCCACCAGAATGTACTTCATCCCATATGAGCTAATGAATGGACCCATGAAGTCAATGCCCCACACATCAAATACTTCTACCTCTAAAATTGGGGTTAATGGCAACTCATGTTTACGGGTGATATTGCCTTACCTTTGGCACTGATCGCATGACTTGGCAAGGTCGTATGCATCTTGATTAGTTGGCCAGTAATACCCACATTGCAAAATTTTATGTGTTGTTCTGGTGCCACTATGATGCCTCCCTACAGGAGATGAATGACATGCCTCCATAATGCTCAGCATCTCCACTTCTGGGACACACCTACGAATGATCCCATCTGCGCAAATGCGAAATAAGTATGGCTCATCCCAGTAATACTGCCGAACATCAAATAAGAACTTCTTCTTCTGGTGAGGCATCATTTCTACTGTCATTATGTCGCCAACCAAGTAGTTAGCTATCTCAGCAAACCAAGGGATCAAGTCCGGTGATGCAGCTAATACCTACTCGTCTGGGAATGCATCATTGATCTCAACCTCCATCTGATCCTTTACCAGGATCGACGGGGGTGTATAAAGTCAACCACGACATATGAGTATCTGGGACCCCATCTTCATCCCTGACGGACGGCATACCGTTCCATAGAGCGACGTCATCTCGCCCCTGGCAGGCGTTGACACAACTAATAACCCTGGGTCGGTCATGAAGGCTATACAGGCACAATCCATTCCAAACTAAACATAGAATACGAGTTTCAGTTAATAAAAACAACCTATCATAATAGGCATGCTTCTAGTGCTATTACTGGGACTCAACTGAGTTATCATGCTAAGAAAACTAACTTGCTAAAAGAAACTGCCTTAACATACCTCTTTCGCCAATTACTGATTAACTGGCGAGTTTTAGCTCGTATTCAACTACTCTTCTCAACTGTAATTGTATTATTAGAAGAATGAGGCTAATTCCAGTACTAAATTCGATGAAAATGATAAATTTATATATAAATATTAACTATATTTCAACTTGACAGAACACGATCGAAAACTCATAATTTCTCGAGAATCCATAAGGGAAAAATGCTTACTTTAAGCCTATGATCGTATTGATACTAGTCTGAAGCAATTCCAACAACTTTAGCTCGGCGGAGTTACGATTTGCCAGGTGAATTTTGTGAAACTAACTCCATAGTAATTCTCCATGCAGCCTTATACTTCGGTACCCCAAGTTAATTTGAATTCGGGCAACGTTTCATAGTATAAACGGAGGAATTTAATTTTAAAATGGCGTAACTCTACTGTTGGGACGAAGAACATGTATATATGTATGAAACTAATGAAGCTACTTAACATATATATATATAACTTTGGGCGGTGGACACGGGGTCCGTGGCACGGACCCCAACACACCAATAGTCGGGCATGCCACGGCGCCCAATGCGCCAGGGAGGTTCCGTGCCACATTGCCCCTTTGGGCAGCTGGCCCGTCCTTCTCCCACGCAATCCCTACTCCATGCTCGTTCGACTTCTCCCCAGGCCCTTTTCTCGCACGTATTGCACCCTAAAACTCTTAACCAACGTACGAATAGGTTGTCTAAACATTAGAAACTTATGGGGTGTAACTCTTAGTTTCCTTCATGTATAAATTCATATTCTATGAATCATGGGCAGATTTTATAACTATTTATATTTAAATTTTCTACAAAACTATGCCCAATTATGTATGTTTCATGATAAATCAAGTTATGATTCTATTTTAGATTTTTATGTTCATTAACCTATTATAATTTATGACTTATGATATAATTTCTCTCGAATTCTTATCATGAATTTATGAATGTCAAGCATATACATGTTTTACAAGTATGCATGAACTTCATGATTTATGATTTATGATTATGGTCGACTCACGGGCCTTACTTTCATGTCTAGTTCACGTATTTCAAGCATGCTTATGATTATCATGATTTTAACTAGCCTAGGAATCTCATGTATATTATCCTATGAGCACTATATATGTTTTGGTAGTAGTATTTAACACTAAGTAGACTCGGGGTCCAAGCATGCCCGGGGTCTCAAAACTACGCGCCAACATAGCCATGATGGGACCTCCATGCTACTGTTCCCTTTTGCCCAAATGGGCCCTCTGTTGTGATATCACCTCTTTCATGGTTCTACCCTTGGCAAGGTACGAACGCCCTCCGACTAGGGGTTTATAGGTCAGGCTCCATGTGTGTCATATGGGGTATGTCGGTTATAAGAATCTCTCACTGTTCCTCATGATTTATGTTTGATTATGATTATATACTTTAGCTCAAGTCAGGTTTAATAAAGTTTTTCTATCGTGAGTATGATTATACATGATTTACGAATGTTTTGAAAACCTTGAGCCTTATGTTGTATTATGATATTTATGTTATGATCATATTCTCCTACACTTATGAACTTTTATGTATTTTAAATGTCCATTTTACTTACCTTGCATACTCGGTATATTCCACATACTGATCGTATACTCTATGATGTATCATTTTATGGTACAGGCTATGATCTCCAGACTCAGCCCCGTCATTAGTCAACTTTTGGAGATAGCATCCAGCTTAGTGAGTCCTCATCTCCCGAGGACCATCCATTAGTAGTTATCTTTGTATTTTCAGTTCTCAAACTTGTTGAGTTAGTTGGGGGCGTTGTCCCATCAACCCATCAGATATGTTAGAGGCTTTCATACTGTATGTAGTAATTAGTTTGTCGTCTATGAAGTGAATACCGGCGTCGATGCTATATTATGATTAGACTTAAACTATCTTATTATGTTAAGTATTCCATTTTTATTGATTCGGTTAGATGTATGTTTATGCAATGGGTTGACTTGGAGCCTCTCGGGGCTCCTTGTCCCGTGTCTCGATTCGGGCCTATGTTCGGGTCATGACAACGTTAATACAGAAATATACTGAGTATGTAAAGCGGAAATAACAATAAGATACAGAGTACAAATCAATAGATGTACAGAAGATACCAACAAAAATATACTCAGGAAAACGAGTAAAGCAAATGGAACCTAACTGGCCCCCATAAGCCTGGCAAGTTCAAAATAACAAATAAATGAACAACAAATGAAACCTAGACAATACGACTCACCTGTCATCACCTGCACTACATGGGATCCACCCAACCATCTTACTTGACTCAACTCCAGGTCCCTCAACGACTTTAACTAACATCAATTCATATGTTCAATCCACAACTAATAGAAAAATATCAACATAAGAAGCATAAGTCACATAAAAAAAAGCAACAGAAAATAATCCAGAACTTACAATTCACAATCCATCCTTGCCGGGAGCACGCTTCATAATCCTATAGGTCTAACAACACATACAAGCTGAGTGCACCGAAATAACTCTGACAACCATATACTCGTCGTATTATCACTAGTGCACCGAAGCAACTCCATAGCCATACACTTGCATGTACAGTACCAACAAAGGCTAGCATCAATCGATCAGCCAATCACAAGCCCAACAATTTTGCAGCTGGCTTTCAAAGCCACTTTGGTTGGCTAAGTCCAGGGCTCGACCCCTATGCTAGAGCAACACCACAACCATGGGTATCGTTGAGCCTCCAGGGAAGTCATTTCACAAATTACAATTACAAAAATAACAACAACATTATATATCCAAAATAACCCATAAAGCAATCAAAAAACTAGTACTATCAACGAAACCCATATGATTATCGACTCAAGTTTAACAATGTGACTGTCATAACCATCGAGCCTATCCACGCTATACCATCAATCTCAATCCACATAATCAGCCACAATACCAACCCATAAGCATTCCAAAATATCCCCCAAGTTCAAACAAGTAAGGTCACAACCAACATCACAAAATAAATTAAACTCTACGAGTTCTTTGCCCCACTGACTCACAACAACCAACCAACCTAATGTCCAAATACATGAACACAATTTAAATATGAAATAACACCAAACAACATCCCACAAACAAGAATTTCGTTATGATTTTCCATCCATGATGTCGTTCAAATCCACTCCCAATCTCGGGTAGTACAAATGATCGCAACAAATATAGAACCCAACAAGGAGTTGGGATCAAATCCTACAGAGACTATGCTAAGCCCACTCTATCTAGTACCAATCAATGTAGTATTTCAAGATTAGAGTCAATTCAAATTGAAATTGGTGAAATTTAACTACAGCTATAGAGTGCAAATTGCTAGGATTGTAACCAATTTATGACAATTCCAGGGAAGTGACCTAATTATGGGTCGATTTCCCTAAATCACCCAATATGGATAGATTGAGAATGGGTAAGGGCTGAATATGCAAGAAAAGACTTAGGCAACCTATAGGTATCTTTCAATAGCACCATATAAGTCAAACTACTTCAATTTTGTCAAATTGAAGAGAACTCCCTTCTACCCAATTGCTTGTTGCAATTGGAATTCAACTTATGCCTAAGAGAATCCATTAAAAAAGGTTATGCCTTGAGTTATTGTTAATTGATGCTAACCCAACCTAAATTTTCTCAAGCCTCATAAAGGTTATTGGGCAGGATTATGTGACTTTCATCACCAATCACACACTATAAAGCAATAATCAATTAAATGTTCATAAGCCCAAACTCAAGTTACCAAATTGGATTATTAGGGTTCACAAACCTAGATTTGGATTTAGTTATCCATTGCAAGAAGAAGAAAAAGAGAGTAATTAGATATGCTTACTAATGAAAATTGAAATTAGAGAAGAAATTTTCAATAGATGAACTTGAATCTTCAAATTACAAGCTAAAATTTAAGATCTATAATAGAAATTAAAGCTAACTAACCATTTCTAATATCTACTAAAAATATGAATGAAAAGCTCTCAAAAAATTACAAGAAAAATAATTTTATACTATGTTCCAAAAAGCCCAATTAATTCAAACTCGGAGGTGCCAGGTGTGCGGGGACTTATCGTCCTTTGGAAGGACGGACTGTCCTCTGCTTCGTACTTTACAAAATTGGCTTCAGTCCAAAGCTTGTCATCCATTGATCGATGAACAATCTTTTCGAAAGACGGTTTGTCCCTTGTGTCGTACTTTAGAATTCCACTTTTGCCTAGTCTAAGTCCATTCTTCAATTGATGGACCTTCTTTTGGAAAGATGGTTCGTCCTTCAAATAATCATTTAGGGACTTTTCCAACTTAGTTTTTGGAATCTTTTGCTGGACTTGGACGGCTGATGATGCGGACCGTCTATCAGATGGACGATCCGTCCATTATCTCATCCTTTGGAAAGTTTTCTAACTTTAATACCTCTCATCTTTATTTTTATTTGGTTCCTAAAAACACAACATAATAAGGTTAATTTTCACTTAATTTAACTCCTAAATACATACAAAATGCTATGAAATGAAGCAAAGATGTGTTGTAGATTCCTGGCATATCAACACCCCAAACTTAAATCATTTGTTTGTACTCAAGCAAACTAAGAAGAGAAACTACCCTCCACGTAACTAATATACCGAAATCACAAATTGTCATGACTAGGGTGGTTGTTAACATTTGCTACAAACACACATATTTCAATCCAGTCGCCCCCTCCATTAATCAATAAATCAGTTTTCTCACAACTATTTGAACTAAGCATACAACCTCCACTAATGACACCATATCAACAATTATATTACTAGATTGGAGAAGTAAAACATGCCAGTCATTCACATCTACATGTCCTAATAGTTATACCAAGAAAAGTGTCCTTTTTTTAAGTAATGACAACACACACATTAAGGACACACAAGATCAAGAGAGAAGAGAAATGCACTCAAATCTCACAAAGAATTTCACAAAATAGGTCACAACTGCAATATGCTTGCCTAATTACTCAAGTGTCATTCTTTTTGGATATCGGGGTTGAGATCATACAAGGACTTTTTTAAGCTTGTAATAAAGGTCAAAGGTCTAGTAGGATACAATTTTGGCCTTTGGTGACTCACTTACTGTAACACCCCAAAACTTTCCTAGACCAAACTCAGACCTTGCATGAAAAATCAGGGGAAACCAAAAAATTTTTGTATCAGAATGACTGAGACAACGAGTCATTGTCAGCAGTAACGACCTATTATCTGGGTCATGGCCAGCCCTATCAGTTGTCCTTCCGGAACCGACATGACATGGAACGACCTGTTGTGAGGAGCAACGAGTCGTCCTGTCACTCTTTGCCTTCCTAGCTCAAAAATCAATTGAACCCTTTCCAGGAACCCACGAGTCAAATGACGAGTCGTCGTCTGATATAACGACTCATGGGGTGACTCATTAGTTGGAGCTCCAAGGTGTTGTTGACAATCTCTTTCAGTGACAACGAGTTGCAACAATGACCCATTGTATCATACAACGAGTCATTGTATCCACCCATGGTGATAAGCCCTAAAATCCTTCAGGATTCCAATAGTCAGGACGAGAGATGACAACGACTCGTTGGATCAACCAATGAGTCGTGGTGTCATCCGTTAGAGAGGGGGGTCCAGTGTTATGTTCGAATCCCTGCTAGTGACCACGAGAGGTACCAATAACCGTTGGGTCATCCAATGAGTCGTGGGTCCCTTCATCACCAGTTTTTAGTGAGCCCTAATTCTAGGCCCAGGACCAATGACTGGTCCCAATGAGTCATGGTATCAACTAACGACTCATTCTGTGACCCATTGGTCCTTGTCAGGCAATTTTTTAGATTTTCTTTCGAGGAATTTTTGTAAATTTTCACGTTTTTAATCCCTAAATTATGTCATTTTGGGTTATATTCAAGGGATTTAGGGAGGTAATCGATATTCCCTCTTCATTCCTCTCATTCTCTCAAAGTCAGAACGTAGAACCTCAGTCAGGAAGCACAAAGCAGGAGCAAAGATTTTGATTTTTCTCTAAAATTTCTCAAGGGTTTTCTTCAGAATTTCTACACCAAGTATGTGGGAATTCAACAAGGGAATTTTCCTTCCCTTGTGCCCCCAAAACTCTTCTGTAATGCTTATCAGTTCTAGTCCTGAAGTTCACAGTTAGGGTTCATTTGTTAGTAAATTATGAATTTCTTCTGGTTATAATTTTCATGAGTATTGAGGGTTGTTGTTACCTATACTTATGGTAATTATCTCTTTCCATGAAGTTATATGATATTTGCCCTAGTTTCCTAAATACAGTGAATTGAGTATTTCAACATATTCTAAATACAAGTGCTGCTTGATTCTGATTGTTCTTGAAATTACCGGGATAGTACAGTTGCATGATCAAGAGTAGAACTATTAAGTTTTTAGTCTTAGTCGGTACTTAGAAAATTCCAGTATCTTTAGAAATGTCATCTGATCAGTTTGACTATAGTCAGTCTCTTGAGATGTCAATAATACCTCCAAGTCCCAGTTTTTAGTTATTAGTTATTAGTTTGTTCTTTAGACGGTTACAACGCTTCCAGATAAGCAGCTCTGACCAGTCTTAGAACCAGCGCATTCAGTTATCAGTTTGTTCTTCAGATGGTTACGACGCTTCTAGATAAGCAACTCTGACCAGTCTTAGAGCACCAGTTTATAGTTATCCGGTGTGATATACCTCAGGGTACTTTCAGATAAGTATTCCTGACTTAGTCCAGGACCCCAGCTTCGAGCTATTAGCATGGTAGTCAAGTTAGGACTATCCAGTAGGAGTAGTACTTAGCACCGAGCGAATCGGGATTCCAGCACACCCAGGTTCTCAAAACTACATTGCCGTCATATTGACCTATCGAGCCCTAGCCTTGTGATCACCCAGCTCAACCACTATACCCTGGCAAGGTACAGTGGGCTCTCTCCGATGGGATGTATACATCAGACTCCACATTTAGCTCACATGGTTATATGTTGGTTATAGACTCTCCCACTTGTCAGTTCAGTTCAGTTTAGTTCAGTTCAGTTTAGTTTAGCTCAGTTCAGTCACTAAGTTCCAGGACATGTTATTGACAACCAGTCAGGTCATTATTGACCATATCAGTTATAACTCAATTTATCAGTATTTAATATCAGTTGGTCATTTCATGTTATTTCAGCTCAATTTTTTATTTTTCATGCTTATTGTATATCTCACTTACTCAGTACATTTAAAGTACTGACGCATATTTTCTATGTTGTATCGTATTATGATACAGCAGGTTCTCAGTCCCAGCATCGTCTGTAGTTCCTCTTGACGATTCCAACAACATCAGACCATTTGGTGAGTCCTCATCTTCCGAGGATGTTATGTGTATTTTAGTTAGTTTCTTTTCACTCAGACTTTAGAGTTAGCCGGGGGCTTGTCCCAGTAACTCATCAGTTAGTTATGGCTTTCAGACACAGTTGTTTAGTATTATTTTCAGTGATGTTTTACACTTTTGGCAATATTAATTTATAAATATTTCTTTTAAATTTTCCGCTTATGTTTACTTAGTATACCTGTGCAAATGTTAGACCATGGGTTAGTTTGGGGTCACTTGTGGCACCAAGTACAGTGTCTCAGCCAAGGCGTAGACTCGGATCGTGAAACTTACCATCCTTCAACACTTCATCACTTTTCCATAACCTTTTTACCTTTTTGATCCCTTTTTTCATCTCTTCTCTTGTTTTGGTAACTTTTCACACCCCAATGTATTTTTCTGAGCTCAAATTTTATTTTACTCTTTTTCTCTTTTTCTTTCTTTTTTTCTCTTTATTTTAGCTCATTGCTCAATTAAACCTTGGGATATGATAAATCATCATCTTTTGACGTATTTCGTTCTTTCCCTCTTTATCACTCCCAACTTACAACTTTTTTCTCATTTTTCATTACTTTTCAAGTGTCAAGGAGGATAGATTTAAAAGAGGGTCAACTTGAGAATTGATTTTGGCTTTCATTGTGGTTGATCAAGAAAAAAGGTCAAAGTCTCAAAGAGGAAGACTACAGATACATACATCATTTGATAGGTCTCTTTAGGCATATGTGGCTTGTAAAACACAAAGAAGGTCTAAGTTCATCTCTACAATCCATAGTTAATCCTAGGTTCGGGCATAAGTAGCAAGGCAAGTTCTAGAGTGTGACTAAATCAAGTGAACAAGCAATAGTCATTTTCGCACATTGTCACATGGATATAAAAATGAATAGACATATCACTCTTAACTAGGGACACATCGCCAACATTTTCATGTCACAAATAAAGATATACAACTCAACATTAAACAACTACAATAAAAATTTTGAGGGGGGCATTGTTTTCAAAAATCAGCATAAGCATGTAAATAAATCAATTTCCACTACCACCTAAGTCAAAAATAATTTATTCATTCTAAGACGACTCAATAAAGTAGGTTGGTACCCTTAAAAATGTCGCCTTATAATTCATCATCGGGCCCACACACTACAACACTTAAGCTAATCTATTGTGCCAGATTCAACAAAGTAAGCCTCCAGGGAAAGAACCATGACTAAGAAGTTATACTAAGAAAGAAAAAAAAGAAGCTATACTAGGAATGTTGTAAAAGTGGACTAAAGTGGATTGCAATAACACATCAATAACTCATTCAAAAGCATAATGTCATATAAATCCGAGTTTCAAAACAATAAAACGCCATACAAGCATAATTTCATCATACAATCAAATGTCCACCCCACCCTAAATATGGTGCAGTCCCTCAATGCACAAATAAAACAAACTAAATATCATCCTATGGTGGCCCTAAATCAATACATTATACACATCACATTAGGCATTAAAAATAAAGCTTAAAGTGCAACATTAAGTTACTTCAGGTGCTCGTGTGCTTGAGTGAGGAGATGCATGAATTGATGGGGTTTCAAAACCCTAAGCTGCTCACTGTGCTTGGTATGCTTGTGATAGGTGCAAGGCAACAAGTATTTTGAGAAAGAAAATAACAAAGGGTAATGGGTCGGTTCGGTTCAGCCCATGAGTGGCTAACTAAAGACCATCTCGGCCCATATATGCAATAACCCGACCCAAATCCATCTCAAAAAGGTGACACAACATTTTTTTAGGAGGGGTGGATATTTTGGATGTGTGTTTTATTGGATGTGTGTTTGATGATTGATTGATTGTATGATGTTTGACTTTCTCAAAATTCTGAATTGTATGGCTATATGTATTTGATGAGTTATTTGATGTGTGGTTGTGATCTATATAGTCCAAATTTTTACATCTTTCTTAGTTAGCATCTTCTTTTTCTTTCTTAAATTAGTTTCTTTTTGCTTTTGTAGTATAGAGCGCTCCTTGATTTTCTTAGTCATGGTTCTTTCTCGGAAAGCTTACTTTATATTAAATCTGGTAAAATAAAAGTAATTAAGTATCATAATGCATGGGCTCGATGATGAATTGCTTAGGTGACTTTCTTTAAGGGTACTAGCCTACTTTGTTGAGTCATCTTAGAATAAATAGATTATTTTTGACTTAGGTGGTGGAGGCAATGTAGCTTTTTGCATGTTTCGGCTGATTTTTTAAAATAATGCCCCCCTCAAATTTTTGTCGTAGCTATTTGACATTGAGTTGTATATCTCCACCTGTGACATGAAATTGTTGGAAATGTGTTCCTAGTTGAGAGTGATGTGTTAGTTAATTCTATATTAATGTGCCAATGTGTGGGAAAGAAAAATTACTTGTTCACCTGATTTGATCACACTCTAGAACTTGCTTGATACTTGTGCCTAAATTTAAGAGTGACTACGGTTGTGGAGATGAACTTAGACCTTTTTTGTTCTTCAAATCCACATATACCTAAAAAGACCTACCAAATTATGCATGAATCCCTAGTCTCCCTCTTTGAGCCTATTGACCTTTTTCTTAATCAACTATAATGAAAGTCAAAGTCAATTCTCAAGTTGACCCTCTTTTGAATCCATCCTCTTTGACACTTGAAAAGTAATGAAAAATGAGCAAAAAGTTGTAAGTTGAGGATGATAAGGAAGGGAAGAAAGAAATAGGAAAAAAAGATGTTTTATGAGTACATCCCAAGGTGTGATTGAGCAATGAGACAAAGAATAAAAGAAAGCAAAAAGAGAAAAATGAAGTTTGAGCTCATAAAAATACTTTGGGTTGTAAAAGATTGGCAAAACAAAAGATATGATGAAAAGAAGGGATCAAAAAGGTGAAAAATGTGGTCAAGGAGAGTAAGTGAGACACTAAAAGCCTAAATTGTACCCTACCAGCCTTCTAACCTTCATTACAAGCTTAGAAAAGTCCTTACATGATCTCAACCCAGATACCCGAAATAAAAGGTACTTGAGTAAATGGGCAAACATATGGTAGTTATGAGCTATCTTGTGAAATTCTTTGTGAGAGTTGAGTGCATTTCTCTTCTCACTTTTCCTTGTGCGTCCTTGTGGTATGTGTTGTCATTATTTCAGAAAAAGGACAACTTTCCTTGGTCTAAATGTGAGGGCATGTGGATTTGAATGGCTGGCATGTTTCACTTCTCTAGTTTGAGTATATGCATACTGATATGATGTCATGAGGGGAGGTTGCATGTTTAAAACTATGTTTATATTGATAGAGAGGGTGGCTGGATTGAATTTGACATATTGATAGTTGTTGTTGATAACCACCCTAGTCATGATAATTTGTAAATCCGGGACATTAGTTAGGTTTAGGGTAGTTCTCTTCTTGGTTTGCTTAAGGACAATCAAATGTTTTAAGTTAGAGGTGTTGATGTTTCGGGGGTTAGTGACACATCTTTTCTTCTTTTTATAGCATTTTGCATATCATTTAGAGTGAAATATTAAGTAGAAACTAAACTTATTATGCTATGTTTCAGGATTCCAAGTCATTGGATAAAGAAAAGAGTTAAGGCCAAAAATTTGCTCAATAGACGAGGCAAAAGATGGACCATCAGTCTGAAGAACAGTCCGTCCCTTCCTAGCTGCAAATTTCAAAAATCTAGAAAATTGGGTCCCTAAAGTACGGCTGAAAGGACGATCCGTCCTCCTAAAGGACGGTCCATCAATGGATAGCTGGATCAAATATTGGCAGAATGGGATTTCTCCAGTCAACGGACCATTTTTTCAGAGGACGGTCCGTCTCTGAAAAGACGATATATCAAGGGACAGAAGCAGAAATGTAAAAGACGATCTGTCCCTATACATTTGGCACTCCGATGTTCAAATTTAATGGGCTTTTTGAAGCATAGTATAAAATACATTTTTCTTGTAATTTTTGAGTAGTTTTACATTTCTTAGTTCATAGCTAGTGTAGAGAGTTGAAGATAGTTAATTTTAGCCCTAGTTTCAAGTAGATTGTAGATCTAACTTTTGTAATTGAAGATTATGATCTATCAAGTAAAGATTTCAATTCCTATTGGTAAGAATGTCTCATTACTTTACTTATCTTGTTTTTCTAACCAAGGATAACTAAATCCAGATCTAGGGTTGTGACTCCAATGATCCCAATTTATTAAAATTGAGTTTGGGCTATAGAACATTTGATTGATTTTTGCTTTGTAGCTTATGATTGGTGATGAGAATCATCCAATCCTGCCCAATTACCCTTACGAGGCTTGAAAGAGAAAATTTGGGTTGAGTTAGCATCAATCAACAATGACTCAAATCATAACCCTTGTTTAATAGATTCTTCTAGACATAGATTGAATTTCAAATTGACAAACAAGCAATTTGGTAGAATGGAGTTCTCTTCAATTGACAAAATTAAAGTATATTAATACCTATAATGATGTTGAAAGACACTCATGAGTTACCTAAGTAAATTGCTTGCATGTTCATCCCTATCCCTCTCTCAATTCTTTCACATTAGGTGATTTAGGGAAATCGACCCAATATTGGGGTCACTTCTCTAGAATTATCTCCAATTGCTTACAACCCTAACTTAATACAATTGGTAGTTGTAGTTAAATTCTATCACTCAATACGAATAGTTTCTAATCTTGCAATACTTTACTGCTTAGCATTAGATAGTCTAGGCTTCGAGTAGTCTCTATGAGATTCGACCCAACTCATTGTTGGGTTTCTATATTTGCATCGATCATTTACACTGCCCGATATTGGGATTGGATTTAAACGAAATCAGGGGTCCTCGCCATTGAGAGTGTCTTACTTATGCTACTAGGCTCATGAGTGATATCACACTTTCATTGTTCTTACCCTTAGCTTGGTATGGACACCCTCTCGACCAGGGATACAGGTCGGGCTCCATGATGCTCACTTGGAGCATGCCAGTTATGAGAATCTCCCGTTATTCCTTATGTTTCAAGTCTCTTCATGTACAAGATTTATGCTATCATTTTTAATAGTATTGTTGACCCATTGCTCAGTTTATGATACTTACTTATGATCTCAAATATGATGAGCTTTATGATTTATTTTTTCAAAACCATGGGCCATTATACTCCAGATTATGATGAACAACTTATGTTTTATGACTATATCATGATCATGATTTTTAGCATGTGGTCCTTACTCTCGTATTTTACTGTCACGACCCGAGCATAGGCCCGGATTGAGACACGAGACCTAGAACCACGAATGGTTCCAAGTCGACCCATGGCATGAACATAGTGGCTAAAGAGAATACATCAATCGAAAACTGATATTATAAAACATATATATGCAAACGTATGGATACATATCAATCTTAACAGAGTCGATGCTAACAAAGATGAAATTCTACATATGCCTGAAAAAGCCTCTAACATAACTGAAGAGCCGATAGGAAAACATCCCCAACTAACTCACTAAAAGTCTGAAACTGAAAGTACTCAACTCAAAAATCTGAAGGTCCTCGAAGGATGAGGACTCACCAATAGGAGAACTGGACTAAGCTGTAGAGACTGGCTAACGTGGGGACTGAGTCTGAACGTCTGAACCTGTATTATGAAACAATACAGCATAGAGTATACGGTCAGTACTTGAAATGTACTGAGTATGCAAGGTAAGTAAAATATGTTGTATCCGTCTCTAAAAACATGTATAGCCATAAGCTGAATATGATATCTGAAAGAATGGACCAAAATTAAAAATAGAAATCATATGACTTGTCGTAACTGAAATCACAAGTAAAAGCTTTTAAACTGATCATTGGATCAAACCTGCTAAGAACATAATATGATAAGTCATAAACATGCATAACTAAAATTATGGGGAATAATGGGAGACTCGTCTTAACCGACAATCACCATGTATGAGCGCATGATGATCCCACGTCTTGCCCACGTGGAGGAGGGCCATACTAAGTCTTGCCAGGGTGAAGGATAAGTAAAGTGTGATATCACGGTGTGCCCTTGGGCAGGAGGTAATGCTCTCTTGAGAGGCCCCAATATATACCTACGTTGGCACGTAGTTTATGATATCGAGGAACCTCAGAAACCCTACCCTAATCGGTGCTCGACACTACTCCCAAAATATATATAATGCTCATATAAATCATATTTTCAAAACATAACTTGAATCTATACATTTGAGGAATCTTGACTCCAAAACATATATCTATCACTTGATCTTGTTAGCTTTGGCTAAATCATAAAATATATTTGTCTTGTATGGGCTTGCCTAAATCTCAAAATCGTGCATACTTGAAATAGACTTCATTGATCAAATCATAAATTCATACATAGGTAATTTGTAAACATTCATATATGCTAGACATCTCATCATACTTGAAATCATAAATCATAAACTCGACTTTTAATGAACTTGCATATTTGGGCATAATTTTCTTAAAACTTGAAACCACGAATATTTAATCAAAATAGATTTAAAATCTGTCAATGAATCTTCAAACATACTTTGAAACATAGAGGGGATTGACCCATAAACAATTTATAGAGAATTTCATAGATTTGGGTTAAAACCCCATAAGATCATACACTTGAATTAATACTTGAATTCATGAACTTAAGGGGAAATATGGGCATGAGAGTGAAAGAAACTCTCATTCATAGCCTACATACCTGGGTAAACTAGTTCTCATCTTGTCTATGAAAGCCCAAGAGATTTGAAGAGGAATTGGAGAATTCTAGGCCTGATCTTTAATGGGGAAGTCTAAGTCTTGCATGCATGGGAGGGGAATGGTTTAGAATAGTTTAAACCCTCTTAAAACCCTCCTAACAGATCTTAAAATGATGTAGTCTAGGGCTTAGGAGCTTAGGATTTACAAAAATACGCTTAATGAATTCACAGAAAAACTGCTTTCGTCAGCTGCCACGACTTGTACCACGAGTCGTAAAATCTTCCTACGACTCGTGGTATCCTCCCATACTAACCAAGTCCAAAAGTCACAAATCCTCTGGATATTTCCACGGGCGCCTCTTACGATCCATAACTACCTACTATGAGTCGTACCCACTCGTACCTCCAGCATCTGAAAATCCCACGTACTTGCTACGTGTAGTACCACGAGTCATACCCACACACCACGAATCGTGGTGGGGACTCGTGATTTAGAGGACGTACTGCTGAATTTTTCCACGGGTCATCCTACGACCCATACAACCTTGATACGGTCTTTACAACCTGTCGTACTGAGGAAATTTCCCCAACTTTTCTTGTTGATCGCATTTTAAATCTCAAGTCTAGTCTTAGGAACTTTCAGGGTATTACATTTACTTATCCTTCATACTATATACATTCAAAGTATTGATCGTATACTTTTTTTCTATATCATCTCATGATATAGATTCGGGTGATCAATCTCAGCCCCTCCGTTAGATTTGATCTTTCTCCAGATTCAACTCAGTCTTGGTGAGTCCTCATCATCCGAGGACGTCAATTTTGGTTTATGTTCTTTTATGTCATTTCAATTTTCATACTTAGTAGAGCTAGTTGGGGAGCTCATCTTATGTTAGAGGCTTTTCAGATGATGATGTATAGACTTTGAGTTGTTTGACTTATTTGTTCCGATTGATACGTTTATGATATCAGAGACTTCCGCTTCCTCTATATCTTAGGTTTATTCCGCTTAGTGTATGCTTATGCTTATGTTATGCATGTTTTCATGGGTTAGCTTGAAGTTATTCGTGGTTCTAGGTCCCATGTTACGTCTGAGGTCTATGCTCGGATCGTAATAAACTTGGTATCAGAGCATTAGGTTTAGGTGTGTCCTAGGGTTTCTGAAAGTCACATTAAGTAGAATTTTTTTCATGGGTGTGAAGCGGGCCACATTTATGAAAAAGAGGCTTAAAATTTTTTATTTAAAAAAAAAAAGAATCACGTCTATTGTCAACAAAATTAAATGAAAAAATCAACTAAAGTGATTGAGTGATTTTTGAGGAAAGAAAAGAAAAATGATTTTATGAATGAAATATTAATAATTGAGTAATTTTTAAATCTATATATTGTAAAGTTAGGCATAGATAAGGT
>JACEIK010001960.1:126084-137285 GCA_018107945.1 Datura stramonium
AAATAATTTTTTACTTTACTTAAAAATTAGTGTTTGAACATGAAAATTTCAGATTCAATTTGAAGTATTTCAAATTTAAAAAATAATTTATAACTTGTTTTTCAACTTACTTTTCATTTTTTAAGTTGTATTTAATTATATTCAAATATGAACATTATTTTAATTTTTTTTTTTACAAAAAGTATAACAAAGGGATTGAATGTTGACTCCAACTTTCAATTTATGTTACTAATTATAGTTATCATTATCACTAAGTGACAAATTAAGTAGAAATGAACAAGTTGTGCCAAAATGGTAAATTTATATTCATGAGTAAATTAATCAGTGATTTGTTTATGAACAATTGTACTAGGGTTGTAATGAATTCAGTCTTCCGAGAAAGGTTATTCAATGGGTATAGGTTTTCGAAAATACAGTAGCTTTTAATCGTATTATGTATATATATTAAATATTCCGTTAAAATTTTATAGATATTTGATTGTGAATTCAGTTATTACTATAAACTAATTTAAAATTTCTGCAGAAACTCATAAATTTTAAATTCCGAATCCGTCTTCTTTTAACATTTATGTGTCAGCTATAGTGAGTAGTAAATGCTTGCGTGAATACTTAAGTCTTATGCGTCAGGTACATGACTTTGAAGTTTTTATTAAGAAAAGTCTACACGGGATAGCCGGATAACTTATTCTCCTACCAAACAAGTGAACGACACCTTAGTCCCTCTCAGTTGAGTGCATTGGTAAAAACAATGGCTTCCAAAGTTGTCTTATTTGCTTTGCTGTTATTTTAGCTGTACCTGCTTTTGCAGAGTGGGAGGATAATAATCCTGGCCTTGTTATGGACTAATACAGAGACACATGCCCACAAGCTGAAGATATTATCAAAGAGCTAAGTGAAGCTTCTCTACAAACAACACAAGAACACTGCATTTTCTTGGCTCAGGAACATCTTCCATGACTGCTTTGTTGAGGTACAAACAATCTCCTCTCTCATTTCTCCATTTTGACAAACATTTATGTTTTATACGTTGGCATTTTTAATCGTTTTGTGGGTGCAGTCATGTGATGCTTCATTGTTGCTGGACTCAACCAGGAGGATGCTGTCTGAGAAGGAGACAGACAGTAGCTTTGGGATGAGAAACTTGAGATACATTGAGACAATTAAGGAAGCTGTAGAAAGGGAATGCCCTACTGTTGTTTCCTGTGCTGATATTCTTGTCTTGTCTGGTAGATATGGCATTATTGCTGTAAGTTAATCGTACCATTGTTTTAACTTCCAAGAACTTTTTCCCTTACTGTCTTAATTTTCCTTCACTGAATACCACTTTTTATAGTTACTAGATGCCAGTCAATGTTCATGGTCATGTTTAGGCTTCAAATTCTCCAACTCTGAGCAAGCATATGAACTTCCATTGAATAGGCTTGTTTTTTTCCCTACTTCAAAGCTGATTTACCTAGTGTGTATGTGGATAACAGGCCACATATTTCTTTATTTCTCCTTTTTGCGCTCTAAAGTGGTTTTTTTGTTACTTTTTAGCACAGTGTTACCTACCGTTGTCAGAGGTGAATTCAAGATCGGTGGGTTCACAAAGAGTGCAATATTATTATATGTATACACTTTTTAAGTTTTTTTTTAATCTTTTTGCATGTGTACATAGTTCAAATTGAAATCAAGGGTTCAATTGAATCCACAAACCTATCCTGAATTTGCCTGTCTGTTAATTAATGGTCTTGTGCACAGCTAGGACGGCCTTACATCCCACTCAAAACTGGAAGGAGGGATAGCAGGAGGAGCAGAGCAGATATTCTTGAGCAACACCTCCCAGACCACAATGAAAGCATGAGTGTTGTGCTTGAGAGATTTGCCAAAATTGGAATTAACACTCCTTGAGGAGTTTCCTTGCTAGGTATACACATCCCACAATACTTTGAATTTCTTGGATCAATTATTAGCAAAATAAAAAAAGAACAGTTCGATGCACTAAACTCTCACTATGCATGAGGTCACAGGAGAGCCGAACCTCATTGCGATTATATGTAACCTTATCTTGCATTTCTGATAAATGTTTTCTTCACAGTTTGAACACACAAATCCTAATTCTCAGATCAATTATTAGCTGACAGAAAGAAAGGTCAAAGTTAATTATCTCTCATTTCTCTTGCAGGTGCTCTCAGTGTGGAAAGAACATGCTGTATTAGGTTGGTTCACCGTTTATATCCCGAAGTGGACCTTCAACTTAACCCTGAACACGTGCCCCACATGCACAAGAAAGAAATGCCCAGATCCAATCCCTGACCGAAAGGCAGTGCAGTATTTGAGAAATGACAGAGGCACACCCATGAAGCTAGACAACAACTACTACAGGAACATATTGGACAACAAGGGATTGATGTTGGTGGACCACCAACTAGCTGTAGATAAAAGGACCAGACCCTTTGTAAAGAAAATGGCAAAGAGCCAAGACTACTTCAAGGAATTTGCAAGAGCCATCACCGTTCTCTCTGAGAACAACCCTCTCACCAGCACAAAGGATGAGATCAGAAAGCAGTGGAATCTTGCCAACAAGCTCCACTAGGAACTTGCTTTTGCTACTACTTGTACCCTCCCTCCCTTTCCATTTGTATACAGTGATAACATAGAAATGAGGTGGTGTTTCCTAGTTGGCGTTTGTTTTAAGTGCAAGTATGACTAGTTTAAGATAGTTTATGGAAGAAGTGGTGACCATGTTCATATACACCCAGTCGCTTTTGTAAGTTCTCAACAGCTGCTACTCTTTAGGCTCTAAGCTTTATGTTGGAGGTGGGCCATGGTGGAAGGTGTTTGTTCTCTCTCTCTTTATCTAAAGATACGAGGACAATTCCATTAACTTTATATTGGATTTACATGAAAAAGAAACATCTTCTGAGGAAAGGTAAAATTGACAAGCACTCCAGGCACCTCAAAAATTTGAAAAAAAAAATTAAAAAAATAAAGAAATGATTCCCTTACAAAAGCAAAAATGAATTTATCCAAATTAAACATATTTGTCCACATCAATGTCATCATTGATATCAATGCTGCAAAAA
This sequence comes from Datura stramonium, assembly GCA_018107945.1. NCBI lineage: Eukaryota > Viridiplantae > Streptophyta > Magnoliopsida > Solanales > Solanaceae > Datura > Datura stramonium. Next base: position 129,150 of record JACEIK010001960.1, read on the forward strand.
CTGATAATAATGTAAACAGGTTCAGACAGAAAGGCAGAGGAGCTACAATTACAAGCAGTGGGACTTCCCCCTTTTTTAAATTAAAAAAAGATGGCGGTGTTTGAATCAGCTTGCATACACTTTGGTTTTTTTCCTTTTTTGTGCCTCTAAAATTCAAATCCTTCATTCCCATTTCCTCAACTGTTAGATTATGACCTTGAGTGCTATTACAAATAGAAGCCTCAAATGCAGTAGAGGAGATAGGGAAGTTGAAATAATCTGACACTATCACGATTTAATGGACGATTAATAGGAAAAAACACTAGTAGACATGTTCTAGATAAAAGGACATCTTGTTCATGAAATGAAATGGAGCTTTTGCACTATCAATTCACTGCAATCTGGAATTTCCTTCCAAGAATTGAGAGTTGGTATTGTAAGGGCACAACATACGTATTTCTTGAGCAAGTTCTTACTTCAAGAAAGAAGGCATACAAATATAGCACCAATACAGTCATAAGCTAGTTATAAGTTGAATAGCTGTAACACTAGAACAACAAATATTCAGATAGGTCACCAACCCATCAGTCTATATCTTGAGCTGACGCAAAAGGCTTCATTCTGTCTAGTGGGTTGTGTTAGAGAAGCTTAACTTTGAGTTATGATAAATTGTTTTCTTTCTTAGAAGAACTCACCTAATGTCACATGGGCTAGAAATATTGGAACCTTTCTTTCCAGAGTGGTTACTCTAACTCTTTGATCACCTGAACATCCCCTTAGGGAAACATACCCTTTAATCTTTTGACCACCTTAGAAGTTCTGATCTTAAAACGGATAATCATTTCTTCAAACAAAAGCCGTCAAAGTTTAGAATGAAAATGCATGCTGATATGGTTTCTTCTCATTTCAACTTAATGAGGGTTGACGCAGTGAGGAAACGAATAAGGTAAACCTAGCACAAGTACTTTTTACTTTCTCCTTTTGGGCATTCCGGAGCTGTTGCTTCTGTGAACATCAGTAGTTTTAGGTTCAGTAAAAGGCTTAACAGGAGTAGTTTTACGAAAAAACTGGTTGGTTAGTGTCTATGAAAACCACCAAGTTCCCCTGTTGAGAATAGAAATAGAACGGAATGCTGAATGCAAATTAGTCAACTTTACAAGAGTTGAAGAATTAAGTTGATCTACTTAGAATAATTAAGTTCCTTGGTCGACGTACACTTTTCATCCCCTTCACGTGTTCATTCTAAATTTCCAGGACTTTGAGTAGCTTCAGAAACATAAAAGACACGAGGTTCTTTATTTTATTATAATCAAAATAATAAGGTTTAATCCATTTCTTTTGAATATCAAATAAATCAGAATGCACAAATTACAACTGGGTCTGTGCATGAAAAAGAAACTAGTCCCTCTGTGACAAAAAATGAAAGGATGATACAGTGTTCAAGATCAGCAAATTTAACTATCATTGGGAAAGGTGTTGGAGGTCTCGAGAGGTAACGTTGATGGGCATCAATGGGATTGGTGGTGGAAATGAAAAGTCCAAGGGAAAGCGGAAGCGAAGTAGGTGGCGTATGTGAAGCTAGTGGAGAGTAAGGATGAGGAGGAAAAGCGGGCAAATAGAGAAAGGTATAAGATGGTGAAGAAAGAGGCAAAGTTAGCGATTACGGCGCCAAAAACAATAGCTTTTGAATGCTTGTATGTAGAATTGGAGGACAAAGGCAGAGATAAAAAGTTGTACAGGCTGGTCAAGGCGAGATAGAGGACTCGAGACCTGGACCATGTGAAGTGCATCAAGGACAAGGACGACAAAGTATTGATGAAGGAGACACTCATTATACGGAGATGAAAGTCATACTTTCATAAACTCTTGAACAATGAGGGGGACATAGACATTGTGCTGAGAGACCTGGAGCACTGAGGCGTCGCGATTTTGGGTATTGTAGGTGTATTAAGGGTGTTATTCATAGATGCGCAGAGGAAGAGCGATCGGTCCAGACGAGATTCCGGTGAAATTTTGGAAGAGTGCAGGCATTGCAAGTTTGGAGTGGATGACTGAGTTGTTTAATGTCATTTTTAAGATGACCAAAATGTCAGAAGATTGGAGGTGGAGTACAATGGTTCTATTGTACAAGAATAAGTGTGACATTCAGAACTATAACAACCATAGGGGGTATAAAGTTGCTAAGCCACACTATAAAAGTTTGGGAGAGGGTTGGGGAGATGAGGGTGAGGAGGAGCGTGTCTATTTTTGAGAACCAGTTCAGATTCATGTCGGGACGTTCAACTACAGAAGTCATTCATCTTGTAAGGAGACTGGTGGAGCAGTATAAGGAGAGGAAGACGGACTTACACACGGTGTTCAATCGACCTTGAAAAGACATACGACAATGTCTCAGGGAGGTTGTATAGAGATGCCTGGAGGCAAGAGGTTTAATTGTGATGTACACTAGGGAGACTAAGGACATGTATGATGGAGCCAAGACCTAGATAAGGATAGTGGGAGGAGACTCAGAGCACTTTCCAGTTGTGATGGGGTTGCATTAGGGATCAAGTCTTATCCTGTTTTTATTTTCCTTAGTGATGGATGTATTGACACAGAAAATCCGATGTTAGGTGCCATGGTGTGTTTTTTTGCAGATGACATGCTCCTGAACGAGACTCACGTCGGATTTAATGCTAAGCTGGAGGCTTGGAGGCAGATTCTAGAGTCTAGAGGGTTCAGGTTGAGCAGGACCAAAACAAAATACTCGGAGTGCAAGTTCAGAGATGAAATGCACGAGACTTGCATGGAAATGAGGCTTGATACCTAGACCATCCAAAAGAAAGGAAATTTCAAGTATCTTCTCCCACCAAAGCTAGAGAAGAAAGGAGCTCTCTCTTTTTTCAGGCCTTATTTTTATTTTAAAGGGACTATTATTCAAGGTGGTGGGAAATTGATGATAATGTCACATATCGTATTGGTATAGGGTGGATGAAATGAAGGCTCACATCCGGAATCTTGTGTGATAAGAAGGTGCTAGCAAAACATAAAAGGCAAGTTCTACAGAGTGGTGGTTAGACCAACTATATTGTATGGGGTGGAGTGTTGGCCAATCAAGAACTCTCACATTTAGAAGATGAAAGTTGCGAAAATGAGGATGCTGAAATAGATGTGTGGGCTTACTAGGAGAGATAGAATTAGAAATGAAGATATCCGTGACAAGGTAGGAGTGACCTTGGTGGAGGACAAGATGCGGAAAGTGAGGTTGAGATGGTTCGGGCATGTGAAAAGATGCACGGATTCCCTAGTGCGGAAGTATGAGAGGTTGGTTTTGGGTGGTTTTAGAGGAACTAGAGGTAGGCCGAAGAAGTATTTGGGAAAAGTGATTAGACGGAATATGACGCAACTTCAACTTACCGAGGACATAACCTTAGATATGAGCCTACGGAGGATATGAATAAGGGTAGAGGGATAATAAATAGATGAGCATTGTCGCTAATAGATAGATGAGCATTGTCTCACTTACCCTTCCATGCTAGTAGCCATAGTAGTTTCTTGGTCTTCGATTTTTGTTACTATATGTTTTGGTTCATCTACCTCGATTATAGTAACATTTTGTTGTAGTTACTGGTTGTTTTTTAAGAATGTTTGTCATGCCATCTTTACTATTTTGTCGCAGCTTTTTCACTTCAATATTTCTTTTCCCGAACTGCTTTACTTTTCCTTGAGCCGAGGGTCTATTGAAAACAACCTCTTTACCTTTGAAGGTAAGGGTAAGGTCTTCTCACACAATACCCTCTCCAGACACCACTTATGGGATTACACTAGATATGTTATTGCTGTTGTTGTTGTTGTATATTCAGACATTGATTTCTGGCTATAAATCACAATTTCTTTTTGTTAAAAATATTAAAATTAATTGAAAAAATCATAATCAAAGAAAAACAGTTTGATTTCTCAAATAGTAATACTGCATTCTTTTTGGTGCGGAATGAATATAAATTATAAATATATGAATTTTACTAGCTATACTGATTTAAATTCGATGTACACCAAAATGGTTCCTGTACTCCACTTCTTTCCAAAGTAGTCAAAGCAAGTTAAAAAAGATTGGAGATACCAGGTATAACAAATACATCAAGAATACCTCTTCCGCCTTTTCTGAATCTTCTCTTCTCGCAGCCAAGCTCTCTCCATCATGCTGGCTGCTGATCATCTCTGCTTGCAAGGTTACTGTTTCAGGGAACTAAAGAAGTTTATCTTGTGGTTGTGTTCCGCTCCTCATCATCGCACAGAACTCCTCATAATTGATCCTACCATCCTGTTTAGTGAAAGAGTAGAGATAAAATCCAGTATCATAATAGAGATACAAATGTTAAGATTGCATCAGAAAATACTTACATGGTCTGTGTCCACCTCTGCTATAATTTCCTTGATGGTGGCCTCGTCACCCATACCATACTCCTTCATAGCACTTTCCAGTTCGTCTCTTGTTATGAAGCTGAATCACATTAACAAAAATAAAGTGAACTTCTCAAAGGAGTGATCTGTTAAAGTATAATGCCAGAGACAGATCCTACCAAATTCGTAGAGATTAAGGATTTCTTAAGAAGGATTAACTTGTTATTCATGAAACATATCATCTAGTTGACCCTATTTAGTACAAGAAAGAGCCCTCCTATCTTAACAAAACTGATGGAATGCTATCTCATGGATTTCCTATGATGGCTGGCCCCCCAATTATTATATCTGTGGGATTTGTTTTCTCTTCAACTAAGGGCTTTATAGGTAAGCATTTTATGAAAAAATTGGTTTAAAGGTCGATCAGTTGGGCCTTACTCACGTTAACAAGTGTAGAAACTTCATGTTACAGGGTCAATTTTTGGCAATCAACACTGCACGGCAGTCACTCACACACAGCAACCCAGCCTTAGACTTTTCTCTCTTTCGTTTGGGACTTAGGATTATTTTCAGAACTTAGTAAACAAAGCACACACAGAATTACAGGTAAAATCACCCAACCTTTTTGGTACTCTTTCTGAATATTCAAAGGATTCCAGTAGCAGTTACAAGGGAAGGGTGTGCCTGGCACATTCCAAGGCTGTACAAAGCAAGTAAAACACTAGTCCATGATTTGAAGCAACATCCCACAAACAGATAGCCTTCAGCCTTTTAACACAATTGCCGTACGTGCCTTGCACACAACACAATTACCGCACGTGCCTTGTGTTAGCCCCTAAAGATGGAACATGAACGACGCCGGGCCCAGACAATGACAAGGGTGTGTACGTTGCCCCTTCGCATCAGTGAGTGTGGGTTTTGGAAGCAACTTGTGGAGCTGTTCAATGTTGGCATTGTGTGTCTAAGTGTACCGGATGACACTTAGGCAAGATGATTGTGAAAGGGTGCCTTGGCGATGGCAAGGCAACCTTGAGTATGGGCCTAGGCAAGGGCAAGGACAGGCACATGGAACTGGCTAAGGCGTGCGTGCAGATCAGTGGAACGACATGGGTGTGGTTTGTGCACTGTCATATGCCCGACATGTGCGAGGCAAGGTCTGATGGTAAGGGCTTAGTAGTGTCATCAACATGTGCTGAAGATGTGCCAAGCTGAGCCAGGCATGCCCCTGGCCCTTGTAACTACTAGTGGCAGCCCCCTTTTATGCATGTATTGCTGTTGGGTAAGGCAGACCCTTATTTGGTATGTCACGAAATCATGAAGCGAACTCGTACTAGTCAATATCTATATGGGGGCAAGAAGATCGAAAGACATTGAGTATTGCGGGATGGATAGATGTTACAGATGATGAATCAATTTCTTTTATATGTCTGGCACTATGTTGTAAGCCGTCCAACTCGAGATCCTTTGTACATTCTGAGAGAGTAATAAAAGGTTAGGTGATTTTACCCGTAATTCTGCATGTGCTTTGTTTTCTATGTTCTAAAAATAATCCCAAGTCCCAAACGAAAGAGAGAAAAAGTGTAAGGATGAGTTGCTGTGTGCGAGTGACCGTTGTGCAGTGTTGATTGCGAAAATTGACCCTGTAACAACTGGTCTCAGGGCGAGAGTTTATCACTTGGATTTTTGCCTGAAGGAAATTCAAATGCAGAACTACGTGAATGATTATCAAAGTTGGAGACACTCGGTGCAAATGACGAAGTGTGGATATGGTGGACGTAGTAACCCAAATCCATCATTTGAGGGGAGATTTAGAACAGTTTCGTAAGACTGTTTCTGGACAAATGAGGGATGTTCAACAATCCCATGAGACTGCTGATGTTCAGATTGAGAATTTGAAGAAAGAGAACGAAAATCTTAACCTTGAACTCGTCGTTCTTCAAAGGGCTATGGCTACTACTGGCCAAGGAACTGATGAATGTTCTAAGGTTAAGATCCAAGAACCTAAAGCATTTGGTGGAGCGCGTACTGCTAAAGAATTGGAAAGCTTCTTGTAGGATATGGAACAATACTTTTCTACTGCTTGGGTGCCTGAAAATGACAAAAATAAAATCACCACCATGTATCTTACCAGTGATGCGAAATTGTGGTGGAGAACTCGGAATGCAGATGATGAAAGTGTTGGTAGACCCAAAATTGATACTTGGGTAAAGATCCATACAGAGATGAGGGACTAATTCTTGCCTAGCAATGCATCCTGGCTTGCTAGGGATCATTTGAAATGCCTAAGGCAGACAGGTTTAGTTCGCGACTACATCAAGGAATTTTCTTCGTTGATATTGGACACTCAGAACATGTCGTATGAGGATGAATTGCAAGATATTATTTCTAGGATGCAGGCCTGGCACAGAATGCACAAAGGAGGCACAACGTGAAAGACCTTCCGGGTGTGATTGCCGCGGCAGACTCCTTGATTGATTATCGTACTACCCGTACATTCAAAGCATCCCGTCCCTTTTTTTTTAGAACAAAACAGGGGCACCAAATAGAGCATTTGATGGCCGAATGATTCCAGCATCCAGCAAATTGTTCAATCGTTTCCGCAGTTCAGCCAACCCTGTTGGAGCCATACAATAAGGAGGTTGTGCAGGGGGCACTGAACGATACAACTCTATCTTTTGATCAACTGCCCTCAGCGGTGGCAAGTTCTTAGGCAATTTAGGCAATATCACATCAGAAAATTCACTTAATACTTGCACAATCGACCAAGGAAGCAAGTAAAGTCTCATCTCCCCTTTTCAAACCTTTTTCAACAGTCATAGCAGAAAGTATAACACCTTTCTCTTTCCCCATGTGGATTAATGACATTAATATAAACTAGGCGTAATTTCATGCATAATCATTAAACCATCCAAGTGAGACATTAGAACAAAGTGATTTTTCCGCATGAATCAATCCCAACGATCACCCTCAAAGTCCTCTTATAGGATCAATTCCAATTTCCAGCAGAAATAAGAATATTATACGCCATAGCCACAATGGCTTGGACTTGAGCAGTCACAGTCTTCATGTATGACAGACATTTACTTTAGTCAACCCATACTTATGCAAAAGTTGGCAGAAACAAAGGTGTGTGTGGCTCCAGTAACAACCATGGTCACTATACCCTTGTTCCAATCTTCTTTTCAATGTGCATAAGTACAGAATAAGGATTAACGGCATCACCTGTAGCATTCAGCGATGTCATCATACCCAGCAATTGTAAAGGATTCACTAGCGTAGCAACTTCACTCCCTTCACCATCTTGGTTCTATCTGAAGCAAGCATAGCATCCACACGTTGTCTATTTGGACTATTCTTAGCAGTATGTGGTCCACAAGCCGTTGTTTCATTTTCCTCATTTTTTGGTAGATCGAGCATCAACTAACGTCTTACTCTTTTCCACAACTTCTTTTCGTATCTCCCTCTTCCATTCCCCATTGACTTACCGATGAAAGAAAATCATGAAATTTTAGCTTTTTGAGAAGTTCACAAAGCAATAGAAAGCTCAGAAAATGTGCAAGAGGGCTAAATATGCCAAAAATACTTACGGACGTTAACTGTTGAATCAGGAGGATGATTAGCTTGCACCTTTAACAGTTTGAGATTCAGTAACCTGTTATTATGAATGCTAACAAATGCATGCAATCAATTATCTTACCCACCAACCCATGGCCAGTCGCATCCATGGTCCTGCAGATAGAGTTAAACTGGTGGCAGATTCATGATTTAAACTTAAAG
>JACEIK010001960.1:137718-149953 GCA_018107945.1 Datura stramonium
ATATATATGTTTCGCATAAAAGATATAGGGTTCAGTTGAACAGATACTCCATTAACCTAATCAAAGCACTCAATAAAAACAACGGTAAAATCTAATTTTCATTTGCCTCCTACCAAAGTTATCCTAACTGATCCATTTTGGCATCTGGAAAAATTATCAAGCTTTAGTATAAGTGTTAGACTTTTGCTTTTGGACTAGAGTAACTTTTTAGTTTTTTTTTTTTTTTTGAACAAATCCTAGTTAATAGTTGGTTAGCTAGCTTTTCCTATTTATTAGTAATTAGTTAGTTAAAGATATATTTTGCAGAGATATTCTAGGCTAAGTTATGATTATCTTTTTACTGTTTTTGTTCCTATAAATGCAGAGCTACGCATAGCTAAATAAAACAATTCCCTTTGACAAAATTGCAGTATTTTTATCTGTTATTTCCCTAATTCCTTTGTTAAAAAACAACAATTGGTATCTAGATTCATTTTCTCGAGGGACCTGTGAGTGAGATGAATTCTGAAAATAGCTTTTTTCCGAATAGCTCTTCCTTTCTTTGATGGTGAGAATTACCAACTCTGGGCAGTAAGAATGGAGACTTATCTTGAGGCTTTATATCTTTGGGAGGTCGTGGAAGAGGATTATAATGTACTTCTGCTGCCCAATAATCCTAGCGTGGCCCAGATCAAAAACCAAAAGGAAAAGAAAATCAGAAAATCAAAGGGGAAAACAAATTTGTTTGTTGGTGTGTCTACAACAATTTTCACCAAAGTTATGGCTCTCAAATCACAAAAATAAATTTGGGATTATCTGAAGGAAGAATACACAGAGATGAAAGAATACAAGGCATGGGAATTCGAGTTGCAAAAGATAAAGGAATTTGAGACTGTCAAATTGTACTCAGACCGACTTCTTGGTATTGTTAACAAGGTAAGATTGCTTGGTGCCAAATTTAAATATTCAAGAATTGTTGAACAAATTCCTGTTACAGTGCTTGAAAGATAGGAAGTATCTATAACTACCTAAGAAAACACAAAAGATCCGTCAAGATTACCTTGACAGAATTGCTAAATAAATTGCAAGCCCAAGAGCAAGGGAGGCTTATGAGGCAAGATGGTAGGGTTGAAGGAGCCTTGAAAGCCAACCACAATACTCAAAGCAAAGATAATAATTCGAGGAAAAATTACCCACCTTGTCAGCAATATGGCAAAAAAGCCAGATGCACAATGCAAGATCTACAACCAACTTGCTCATGAAGCTGTGATTTGCAAAAGCAGGTCCCAAAAATATGAAGCAGAAGACCAAGTCGCCAATGAAAAAGAAGACTACTTATTTGTGGCAACATATTTTCAACCAAGAAATCTAATTTTTGGATGATTGATAGTGGTTGTACAAATCACATGACATATGACAAAAATCTTTTTAAAGAGTTCATGTCTATGGAAAATAAGTAAGTTAGGATCGGGAATGGTGACCTCTTGCAGGGGAAAAGGGGGTGTTGCAATCAATACAAGTTCAGGTACAAAAATAATTTCAAATGATCTTTACATGCCTAATATTGATCAAAATCTGTTAAGTGTTGGCCAACTAATGGAAAAGGGATTTTAAATTTGTTATTTGAAGACAAGTATTGTCGAATCTTTGATGCCATTAACCAAGAGATTGTACGAGTTAAAATGAGAGGTAAAAACTTCTCATTTATCCAACAAAAGATGAACACAAGCCAATATTTGTTGATAATCAAGAGTTACAACTTGGAGATTAGATCAAGCTAACTACAAGATCAAAGATGAATTGACAGATTTATTCACCAAGTCAATTCCAGTCAAGTCTAGAGTTTGCAGTTCCTAAAGCAAGGAGTATTAGATTTTTGCTTTTAGACTGTAGTATCTTTGTTTTACTGCTTTAGTTTTTTTGAATAAATCCTAGTTAAGAGTTGGTTAGCTAGTTTTTCCTATTAGTTAGTTAAAGATATATTCTGCAGAGATATTCTAGGTTAGGTTAACTGCAGATCTAAACATAGCTAAATAAATAATTCCCTTTGACAGAATTGCAGTATTTTTATCTATTATTTCCCTAATTCCTTTGTTAATAACCAACAATAAGCTACACTTAGCTAGAAGCTTGGAACACTGAAATTATGATCACTTTTGTGGACTCACCCGCTACGGTCTGTGTCAAAATACTGAAAAGCTTTGAACAGATGGTCATCCCTTTCAAGTCGATGTCTATGCATTGTTGCAGTAACAAACTCAATGTAGTCAATCGTTCCATTACCATCCACATCAGCCTGAATATAGAACCATAAACAGGATACATAGGACTAAGAAATCTTACAGGAAGCCCAATAAACAGATAAATTTAGTCAAATGAATCATACTTACAGCTTCCATAAGTTGCTTAAGTTCAGCTTCTGAAAGCTTTGATCCAAGGCGAGCCAATCCTGATTTTAATTCTTCGTAAGTGATTGTCCCACTATTATCTGTATCCATGTTTGCAAACATAGCTTTCAGACCTTTAATTTCTTCTTCAGATAAATTTTCTGCAATGACCTGGGGAATTCCAATTAACAAAATGTCAGGAGGTTGAAATTTGAAAACTTTCAGGGAAAATGGAAACTGATATCTTTCATTGCCTTGTTAGGTATCCAAATACATGTTAGCCAACTGCAAAAACTGTAATTCTCCACCATTGATGTGAAATCATTTCTTTGATATACAGACATTTTCTGAAGGAAAAGAATACATCAAGAAAGACCTAGTTGAAGCCCAAAAAACATCTTGCGAAGGAAATTATCAGTTGATGTTACAATTTCTTATTTAGTAAAGAAAATTTAACCAATTGTGTGACAACTTTATTGAAGAGATGAAATATCAACTTGATTGTAGTTATACTTGTCTACATCAAGTCTCAAGAAAATGCTTCATGTCACTTATACAGATAAAGAAATGGACATTCGGCCTAACTCAACCTCAAAATCTAGCTCATGAGGGAGGATTGCCCAAGACCATATAAGGAGACCAAGTATACCCATCCGATGTGGGATTCCAACATCCTTGCAGGCCCAGGACTGGACATGCTGGATATTTAGAGCATGGACAATATAAGATGGGGATCCCTACATCGGTAAACAATGAATTGAGATGAGTCTGACTCTGATACCATGATAAAAAAATGTACTTTGGGTCTAATTCAACCCCAAAAGCTAGCTCATGAGGGGAGAGTTACCCAAGTTCAATGGAGACCCCATACCCATCGGATGTGGGACTCCAACATGTGAAGATATCGATATTGGGCCTAACTCAACCCAAAAATTAGTTCATAAGGGGAGGATGTCCAACCATATAAGGAGAACAATTAACTCATACCCTTTCGATGTGGAACTCCAACACCCTCCGCATGCCCACGACTGGACATTCGGAGAGTGGACAATAAAAGATAGGGCCAACATCAGTAAATAATTAATTGGGATAGCGTAACTTTGATACCATCATACTGAAATGGACCTTGAGCCTAACTCAACTCAAAAGCTAGCTCATGAGAGGAGAATTTCCCAAGACCATATAAGGAGACCAAGTAACCCATACCCATCCGATATGGGACTCCAACAACCGCCCGCATGCCTAGGGCTAGACAGTTGGAGCATGGACAATATAAGACGGGGATCCAACATCAATGAACAATAAATTGGGATGGACTTAGGACTCCAATAACCCCACGCATGCCCAGGACTGGATAGCTGGAACGTGGAGAATATAAGATGGGGGGGCCCACATTAGTGAATAATGAACTAGGATGAACTTGGCTCTGATATCATGATAAGAAAATAGACCTTGGGCCTAACTCAACCCCAAAAGCTAGCTCATGAGGGAAGGATTGTCCAAGACCATATAAGAAGACAATTTTGCCTCCCACCCACTGATGTGGGATTCAGCAAAAACATTGATGAAAGTCAAAGAGACATCCAAGTAATGGAAATCTATAAACAATATTTAACCACTTGTCATGTTGAAATAATAGTTGCAATATTAGACTTTACCTTCAATGCTAGTTTCTTGAGCTTGTTCATTGCTCTGAACTGCTTCATTCTGGAGAGCACTGCACTGTCTATTGGCTTGTCTGATGCTTCTCCACTTCGAAGCCATGGATGTTCTATAGAAGCAAGCACAAAAAATATTAAGGAGGGTGCATAATTTAATTTCAGCATACTAAACAAGCTCCAAGCAAGTGAAGCCCCCAACTCCCAAATCATATATCGAGAAGACTAAGAAACCTGAGAAGCAAGTCAAATTGGAAAATATTAAGCAGACACCAAAAGAGCAAGAAACACTCACTAATGCATCACAATGTTGGACAAAGTTAAGGACAACCTAGTGTACTTTCATCCACATTTTGAAACTTTGATTTATTAAAAAGAATCTGAAGGAACAAGTATTTGGGCTACTTGTGTATTATGATCCAGCTTAAGGTTCATTAATATTCTAATTGTGTTGCTGTGGGGATTCGACGCCGGGGCCGCGTGAGTGAAGAGCAGCTTACCTTCACTGTCAGAAAGGCCAAGATCAATTCCAGTTTAATGAGGCGTGAGGGCCAGGATTTGCCCACGGGTTGATATATAACCCAAGCGAAAGAGAGAGAGGGCATAACTGATTTCTGGTATAATTCACACTTCTCCCATTTCTCTTCTCTCTCAATCTGTTCTTACTCTCCCCTCATCCCAATCTAATTCTCTCCTCATCTTCTTCTACAGATATTCGACTGGTTATAGAAGTTATACGGAATTGGATAGTTTAGTTGCATGTAGCTGATTCTCTATTTGTAATATTGCATTTACATAGATAAGAAAATTGTCCCAAACTTCTGTGTTCATCGAATTCTTATCAGCTGAATTTCAGATCCTTATTTGGATCATAACATTGTGATGCATCACAAGCTTAAAGTTCTTAAACTAACTGAAAATCCATTAGTGCAGTCGATCAAATATGGCCTTAATACTAGATGCAGCCAACAAAGGACCAACAACAAGCTTTCTTTGGACTTTACTTGATAAAATAGAGCTAATATTTGTCTCTAATTCTTCTTTCACTTTTATTCATAAGAAATAAGTCGACAAACAACAAAACTATCACCTTCTACTGATAGGAAAACATCCTCTTGCACTTTGTTGTCATCATCATATTGGTCACATAGATGTTAAACACTTCACTTTTTGTAGCAGCTTCCATGAAAAGAAATCAACATGAAACTAGAGTGGTTCAGACAAAGACTATTTTCTTGACAAATATTAAACATCAACTACTTACATCAATTGAGGAAACTAGATCACCAACAATACAACTCTAAGCATAAGATAGGTGCACATCACCTTTTTTACCTAACATTACTGTAAACAGTAACTCTCTCAAACACATTGAGTAATAAATATTTTCCTCCCGTACTTTGCTCACACTATTATAATCATACAATTAATAAATATCATCTGCCAGTCAACAACAGCTTGGTTTAACAAATAAATAATTAAATTCTTTGTAAACTCTGCTTCAATATCAAACTATTCAGGTCGGTGATATGAATAATTTATATATTCTGCTCTATAAATTAGTTCATTATATTTGAAAACTTTATATCTGGCAATAAGTTCTGATAGAGGAAGAAACATTAATGAAAGGGCGTTCTGACATATTTGTTCATTTAAAAAATATTTTTTTGTGTAAGCATAATCTGACAAAAAGAAAATACTGTTTAACTAATAATTGATATCAGAATAAATTAATCTCGTCAACAAACAGCAGATCAGCGTTGATATTTGTGAAATATTTTATTTTAAGTTTCAGTTCAAGATGAATTAAAAAGAGATAGTGTTGATGATTTGTTTGGAAACTTTAGAGCATGCTTTATTATTTAAAACATTATGAACGACTGTAGTGCCCCGGAAATCTTGTTAGCTTTAAATGAATCTTAATGTTTGAGTGGGACCATTTAATTATCACAAGTTACTTGCAATTGAATTTTGAGTTATTTCTTAAATGTGACTTTCTTATTTAAAGGATATATATGTAAGCGTGTGGATTATACAGAGTGAGAAAAAGGACTAGTTAATTTAACGAGAAACTATAGGGTCAACTTTTGATGACAGATGAGTTTGAACTTTATATGATGTGTTGAAGCGATTAACTTTCCACGACACTTATGTTGAAGTTTTGACGAGGGATTGAAAACACTTTACAACAACAACAACAACATAGCCAATGTAATCCCACAAGTAGGGTTTTGGGGAGGGCAGGAAGTGCGCAGACCTTATCTTTCCCTTTGTGGAGTAGAGAAGTTGTTTCCGATAAACCTCGCCTCAAAAGAAAAGAAGAATTTGAAGTAGGGTTGCAAGGAAATAAGACAAAAAAATAACATGATACAAAGCAAATAAAGCAACAGATATTAATAAATACTAAAGAAAAAGGAACTACGTGATATTACTAAATAATACTACTAATAAGGAGAAGCGGAGAGCAGGCTAGCTCTTGTCTCTTCCACATGAAGTACGACAACACTTGGCTACCTACTAACTTTCTACCTTAATCTTCGACCTCCACACCTTCCTATCTATGGTCATGTCCTCAGTAAGCTGAAGTTGTGTCATGTTCTGTCTAATCACCTTCCCCAAGTTCTTTTTCGACTTACCTTTACCTCTCCTAACTCCTATTATAGCAACCTCACACCTCCTTACTAGCGCATTCAAGCACCTCCTCTTCACATGCCCGAACCATCACAACCATGCTTCCCTCATCTTGTCCGCCACGGTGGCCACTCCCATCTTGTCCCGTATAATTTTCATCCTAATCATATCTCTCCTAGTGTGCCCACACATCCATATGGGCATCCTCATCCCCACTACATTTATCTTCTAAACATGGGTGTTTTTGATTGGCTGGCACTCTGCCCCAAACAATAATATTGATCTAACCACCACTCTCTAGAACTTATCTTTAAGCCTCGACGACACATTCTTATCACACAGTACCCCAAATGCGAGCCTCTCTATTTCACCCACCCTGCTCCTATATAATGTGTGACATCATCACACAATCTCCGCGTCACCTTGGATTATGGACCTAATATACTTGAAACTCCTCTCTCGAATATGAATTATGCATGGATCTTCATTTCCACCTGGATCTTCATTTCCACCTCCGCCGCATGTGTTACGTCACTGAACTTGCACTCTAGGTGCTCTATTTTAGTCCTGCTTAACCTGAAGCCTTAGACTCTAGGGACTGTCTCCAAACTTACAACCTTGTTAACTCCACCACGAGTCTCGTCAATCAATACTATGTCATCTGCAAATAACATACACCATGACACCTTCCCGTGGATATGTCGTGTCAATTCATCTATCACTAAAGAAAATAAGAATGAGCAAAGGGTTGATCCCTGGTGCAAACCCATCACAACCGGGAAGTGTTCTGAATCACCTCCCGCTGTTCCAACCCGGGTTTTGGCTTCATCATACACGTCCTTAGTTACGCTAATATAAGTCACAGGTACACCTTTAGTCCAAACATCTCCATAGGGACTTTACCATATGTCTTTTCTAGGTTGATAATCTGTCTACCTATCCCTATACTACTCCAACAATCTCCTTATAGGATGAATCTCTTCCCGTCCCTGTATTGTTCCAACAATCTTCTTACAAGATGAATTGCTTCTTTAGTTGATCGCCCTGGCATGAATCCAAATTGGTTCTCAGAGATAGATACACCCCTCCTCATCCTCATCTCGACCCCTCTCTCCCAATTTTTCATCATGTGGCTTAGTAGTTTGATACCCCTATAGTTGTTGGAATTTTGGATATCACTCTTGTTCTTCTTGTCAACGAAACCATTGTACTCCACCTCCACTCTTCTGCATTTCAACCATCCTAAAAATGACATTAAACAACCCAGTCAACCACTCGTACCTACCTCGTCTATGTTTTTCCAAGAATCCACCGGGATCTCGTTTGGCCCACTCGCTCTTCCCCTCATCTTACAAATAACCCTCTAACCTCCATAGTCTTTGTGCACCTACAATACCAAAAATCTCTATGACTCTCGGAATACTCTAACTCCCCTAACACGATATCCCTGTCACCTTCTTCATTCAAGAGCTTATGGAAATACATTTGTCATCTTCGTCTAATGTGTGACTCTTCTACCAACACTTCACCATTCTCATCCTTGACGCACTTCACTTGGTCCATATTACGAGCCCTCCTTTCTCTCACTTTGGTGAGCCTATATGACTTCCTATCCCCTCCTTTGCACTCGAGCTCTTCACACAAGTGCTCAAAAGTTGTCGTTACCGCTAGCTTTGCTTCCTTCTTCTCCATCTTGCACCTCTCCCTATTCCTCCTCTTGTCCTCCACGTCTAAGCTTTCCACTAACGCCCCATAAGCAACCTTCTTGGCTTTCACTTTTCTTGGACCTCTCCATTCCACCACCAATCCCCTTTATGCCTATCTGTGTTACCCCTCGAGACTCCTAACACCTTTCTAGTTGTGTCTCTGATGCAATCTGTTGTCCATAGCCCACATACTATCTGCGTCTCCACTACTCACCCAAACGCCCATAGCCAACTTCTCCCCAATCTCTTGAGCTTTCGCCTCAGTCGGGCCCTCCCCATCTTCCTTGGTTGGTCACAAGTAGCCCTCTTCTTCTCCTTCCTCTTGATATATAAATCCATAACCACGAGCTTATGTTGGGTTGTAAGATTCTTGATTGGGATAACCTTGTAATCCTTGCATAACCCTCTATTGCACTTTCTAAGGAGCAGGTAATCTATCTGAGCCTTAACTACCACATTATGGTAGGTCACCAAGTGCGGCTCCCTCTTCTGGAAGCTCGAGTTAGCTATGACCAACTAGAAAGCATTCGTGAAGTCTAAAATTGAAACCCCTCCTTCATTTCTGTCCCCAAAGCCAAAATTGCCATGTAATCATCATATCCTCTTGAATGACCATTAAAATCTCCTCTTAAAAATAGTTCTCGGTATATAGGATACCTCTCAGAGTCTCGTCCAACTCCTACCAGAAGCTTCTTTGACCTCGTCCAAACCCGCCTGTGACGCACATTAAATTATTATGTTAAAAGTTAAACCCCCTCCCCTAAAACTAGTTTAATGGCCATGGATTGAGAACACTTTATACGACGAAAATAATTTAACATTATTTTGATGGTGGCAACCACATATGAGGCTTTTAAGGTGATATTGTGGCAGCATTTATATGTAGTTATAACTTTATATATGTGCTCCCCCGGTAACCCCGTCGGGTGCAGAAAATGGCAAAGATTCTTGATATTCGGAATCCCCAATGGGTATGAATATGTTAAAGCGTCATATATTATATAGAGATGACAATGTGAACAATCGTATATTTACGAACCGAACTTCACGAATGATAGTATGCATATGCACGTACAACAAAATGTTTGTGATCAAATAATGATGTTAGGCTCCCTATAGCGATGATGGACACACGATGAGAATGTTAAAGCAAGGTACTAGAGGGGAAATATCAGGAACCTTATCCTATTAAGGGACTATGAAAAACATGATTTTACTAAAGACCATTGACACCTATTATGTTTTAAGTAGGATTTACAAATTTATCACATCGTGCTCAACTAATAGTAAGCATCATAATGATTTATGAACTCAATATGATGTGTCATATATGATTTGACAAGACTAGTAGAACCAAGGACTATATGAGTGGAGGTGGCATTTGGAAGCCTGGATGGGTACGAGTACGTAAGGTACCGCGACTATACTTGAGGCATTAAGAGCCAAGGTAAAATAAGTATAAAAGAGGTGTTCAAAAGCCCAAATGGGTAGAAATACACACGAACCATAACCTAAGTGCATTTCAAGCCTAATAGCTAAGGCCGGTTTCCATAGAAAAGTTATGAAAAACAATGTTTTTGAAAGAAAAAAAAATCAAGAATTCCCTAGTGACAAATGGCGAAGTTATGAAAAGCAATGTTTTATATAAAAATCATCTTTTCTTGCTATTAAACATATGAATGGTGACTTATAATGCCCAAGTAATTATGCATAAACTAATAAAAAAAAAGATAATTATGCATGTATTCTACGGGAGCGTCACTTATTCAAGTAGATTAGTGTGTGGGTTAAATAGCACCATGTCAGAGAGATGTACAAAAGTGATATAAAAGAAAAGTGATTGATGCAACAATACCGCCAATTATAGTAAGAGGAATATTGAACGATGCATGATAACAAGACTAACACAAGCTGCCTTTTGGTGTATAATGTGAGGCTGAGGGAGATATATAAAGTTGAGGAAACTATCCTCTAAACTAAATGATGCCGCACACCGAAACACAACGATCTCAGGAACGAAATATTAACGTGTGCATGGGAAAGGGATGTAGAGTGTATGATAGTAATAGTAACAAAGAGGCTTGTGGAATGCCTACAAAAGGAGGTCATCGAGAGGCATGATTGAGGATAATATTTGTTACGAATTAGGAGTATGACTTCCCTGAATAACAATATAATAATTAGATGATGCTACAAAATGGACGAAACACATATATAAAGTTATAACCACATATAAATGCTTCCACAATATCACCTTAAAAGACTCATATCTAGTTGCCACCATCAAAATAACATTAAATCATTTTATCGTATAAAGTGTTCTTAATCCTTTGTTAAAACTCCTACAAAATTTGGTGAAAAGTTAATCACTACAATGCGTCATCTAAAGTTCAAACTCATTTGACGTCAAAAGTCTACCCTATAGCTCCTCATTATATTATAAACTCCATTTTCCGAATCCGTATAATCCACACGCTTACATATATACATCTCCTTTAAATAAGAATGTCACAATTAAGAAATAACTCAAAATTCAATTGCAAGTAATTTTGATAATTAAATGGAACCATTCAAATATTAAGATTCATTTAAAGCTGAGAAGATTTTCTAAGATGCTAGAACAACAAAAGATGGATTCAAAGGAAAATGGCTCTTGAAGAATTGCCATCTCTGTGATTTTCAGCATGTGAATAAGAAAAGGATTGGCATTTATTTACATATATTTTATCCTTTAATGTTCTAAAGAGCTTGCTTTCTTTGTATAGTTTAATTTATATTTTTTATGCCCTTGAAGAATAAAATACATACCGAAATGATTGATGAGAAAAATTTCGCAGGGTATTAATATTGTATTTAAGATGCCTTCAAAACAATGAAGAAACATATAACATGATATTGAACCTAGATGTCGAAATCTAACCAAATATTTGATAGCACAAAAGGTATCACTCAAGACATTTCTTGTACGTCTTTTACACTTAATGTTAGAGAATACAACTTGAAGTATTAATTCTAAAACTTTTGTTTATATCAAATTGACAACATAATATATTCTTATGTTTGTCTTTGGCCTCAAAATGTCCATTCACGCTGTCCAGTTGATGGACTTTGGCCTCAAACTGTCCATCCATGCTGTCCCTTTGATGGACTGTCCAAATAGAAGATATGTTTTTCCAAAAAATGAAAAAGATAACTATGAGATGATTAGGCATGTGCAAGTTGGATGAACTTTCAGAAGGTTTCTACATACCATCCAATGTTTTTCTAAAAACTGAGAAAGATAACTATGAGATGATTAGGCATGTGCAAGTTGGATGAACTTTCAGAAGGTGTCTACATACCATCCAAATGGGGTAGGATATAGGACAACCTTAGGCAAGAAAAGTGTAAAGATCAGTTTCAGGGATGATTTGGTTTGCAATAGTAGAGGAATTTAAGTGAATAAACTTTTGCCACACTTTCATCTGGGAGTTGATATTATAAGATCAGTCGCATGTTTAGTTCTCCAGCCTAGAATAGTCTGAAAATCTGTTAATAGTCAAAAAGAAAATCCAATGAGGCTGGATTAGGGATAGAAACATCCAATTCTTTGTACCTCTTCTGCCACCCATTAATTTTTTATTTCTTTAGTTTTAAATTTTGGATTCTAACTCAATTTATGTCACTATCATATAAATTGCCTTATTAATTCTACTTGATTGTAGTTCTGTCTCTTATTTATTAATAGATTGTTATCTGATGTTTTGTGAAGAAAATATAAAGTATTGTCTAACAATTACAGGATATGTCATACACTAAATCTCCTCAGTAGTGTTCTGGCAATATATAATATGTAGTCACATTATGGACCAAAATAGCCATGATTGCTCACCAT
>JACEIK010001960.1:150026-166754 GCA_018107945.1 Datura stramonium
ATATATATATAGAGAGAGAGAGAGAGACCTAGAACTTCTGCTGATGTGATTCTGTTTTTTGCATCCTGTGTTAGCATTTTTCGAACAAGATCCTTGGCACTATTTGATATGGATGGCCATGGATCACTTTGAAAGTCAATTTCTCCTTTTATTATGGCGTGGAATATTCCCTTTTCAGTTTCTGAAAGATTTGGCAAGAAATGTTAAACGAGAAATGCAGAAAATAACACCCAGTACAATATCTTATTATGTTTTTATATCTGTCCTTACCATCCCAAAATGGAGGTACACCACTAAGTAGAATATACAAAATAACACCTGCACTCCATACATCTGCTTCCTTTCCATAACTGCGCCTCAATACTTCAGGAGCTACATAGTAAGCACTACCAACTATATCGCGGTACACCTTACCTGAAATCAATAAGTAAAACATGAATTTAAATTGTGTAGATCCTAAAAAAACAGGGTGCAGGAAACAAGGATAGTTTAACTCAACAATGGCTTGATAACTTCTTTAAAAACAAAATACAAGCATGGTGGGATCATCAATACACTGGCAAGAAGTGCTTGGAACTGATATAGGTAACAAATTTGTATGAGAGAAGCAGGTTCAGTGGTTTATGGAATCAGAGAAAGTATTGAGCACCCAAAGAAACTTGAATTGCAAGAGAAGAGGATTTCCTGTAAAGTAAACCTATTAATTATCCTATAAAGATAAACAGGTGAGAGGGGGGTTGGTGAAGGGATATGAAGTAAGATGTATTTAGTAATTTATTAGGTTATACTATGATGTTTTTTTACTTATTAGTAACTTTAACTTCGAATTCTTTCATTTACTTAAGATTTTGTACAATGTCACTTATTCAGGTTACCACATGAAGATCAAACTCATCCAAGGATAACTTGGTTGGTTGACATCATGAAGTGTTGTGGTAAATTTGTTCTAGCTAATAGGTCTTACAGAAGTGTTTAAAGTCGCAGTCCTCCTTGTAAGTTTGTAATAATCCTTCTGGGATCAGAATAGCTGATAATTCATACAATCTCATGTCTACTATAGCAAGAGCTTCCCTCATTAATTCTAGAATCTAGATCATGAACTTTTGGATCTAATTTATCCTTACACTTCCTTTGACTGGTCGTTTTTCTTGATGATAAAATAATGGGCCAGATTATGTAGTCTGGGGGTTTATCTCTTTCTTTTAAAGATCAAACAATGCCTTTCAAAAAGAGGAAAAAGAAGGGGCCTCTTGATTTTTGACATTCAATTAGACATAGTGTTGGAAAAATTTTATTTAAAGAAGAAAGGCTAGCATTGTGCCATTGATTTCCATAAATGAGTCTTACATCAGCTTCTTTAGAGCTTAAAAGTGAACCCCACTATTCCTCAAAATACTAAACCTCTACAAAGATACCTTAATTCTAGAAGAAGCAAACTTTTTGTATTCACAGTATAAGTGCCTTGGCTCGCACCATTGAATCATCTGATTAGGGTGTCATAAAAAGTTCAGTTGAACGTTTATTTTCCAGTATATGGCGCATATTGGACAAGTGTTCTATCCTTAGCACTTCAGGGATTTAGTAAAATAAATATTGTTTAACCTGGCAGGTCAAACATTAAGTTATGAAATGCATTCAGATTAACTGTGTACTCTTGTTCAAAGGTCTCATGAAATCCCACCTAAAAGCCTCAAGTAGGTGAATGATACAACTTTGATTTTAAAAGTATTCTGCAGTGGTACATGATTCACAGCTATTCCTCTAAGGTACTATATAAGAAATAGGAGTAAGACGGAGGTATTCCATTTTTTTTCAGGCATAACATTTAAATACATTTCTATAAAAGATGTGGTCGCTCTTCTGAGTTTATTTTAGATAGTACACTGTCAAATTTTTGCCTTTTGAAAAATTTCACTTAGATGCTACTGTTAGTGTCCTGGAACAAAAATGACCTTGTCATTGTACATTGACAGAAAAGACCTAGTAGCAATGAAGGCTAAGAAGTACGTGAAAAGACACCTAATCCAAGTTAGTGACTCAAAAACACAACGAATTTATCACAAAATAGTAACTATAATAACTAAAGAGTTTTAAGTTCTTTGCTCCTGCACTGTAGAAACATTTTTTTTGGACAATCAGATCACTTATAAGACAATTATAGGTAAATCTTTGTGATAAGCATTATAATCTGGTAAAATTAACTAACCTACTATCATTGGTTAAACAGATAGTGAAAAAAGTCTTTGTACTTTCAATGTATATAACTTGAATCTTCCATTCAAACAGTGAGCAAGAATATCACCTTCTTCAATGAAGACAGAAAGCCCAAAATCAGTAGCCTTCAGCATCGCATGTTCATCCTTACTAGTTAATAAGAAATTCTCTGGCTTGAGATCTCTATGCATAACACCCATGAAATGACAAATATAGACTACATTCACGATCTGTCTGATAATATCAGCAGCATCCTTTTCAGAGTAATATCCCCTGGCAATAATTCTATCAAATAACTCCCCTCCAGCACAAAGTTCCATCACAAGGTGCACTGAGTAATTGTCTTCATAAGCACCCTTGAATTCCACTATATTTGGTTGCCCACTCAAATGCTGCATAATTTGAATCTCCCTCTTAATATCCTCCCTATCTTTCTTAGTCACAAGCTTCCTCTTCAATATAGACTTGCAAGCATAAGGCTGCCTAGTAGAATTCTCAGTACATAGGTAAATCACTCCATATTGACCCCTGCCCAATTCTCTCCCAAGTGTGTAGTGTGCTTTAATATCTTCAAATGGCTTACCCAAAATGGTATCTTGTTCTATTCTTTGTACTTGAATATGTGGTTGAGTATTTTTTACAGTAACTTGGTGTGCCTGTATTTGTTTTTGTTTTTGTTTTCGTTGTTGTTGTGGCTGTGGCTGTGGATGGGGATTATAGGGCCTCTCTTGGGGTGGTCTTTGATGATAATAGACTGGGTGCTTGTAATGTTGATATGCAGCAGCACTCCCTCTTCTTGTTCTTGGCCTATACCCTTTACCATCTCGTTGTGTATATTTGTTCTTGCTGAAACAACCACCCATTTCTGCAACCTATAAATCTCAGAATCAAGATTGTATTTTTGGTATTGAAGAAGTTTGTGTTTTTATGAAAATATTGAAATACAGGTTTAAAAATTGAATGGAAGGATTAAATACTAATTTGGGAATTTCAAACTTAGTTTTTTTTCTTTTTAGGGAAACTAATTTTGAGTCTGCCAATTTTGTCGATCACATCAATCAAGATTTTGGATTGTAAGAAAGACCCAAGAAATGAGATATTGAGTGGCAAAGTTGAAAACGGAGAATGTTATTCCTCAGAACCAGAAAATGCCAAAGGGGATTGAACTCTGTTTTATTGTTTTCACATGTTTTTTTTTTTCTGTTTCAGCTTTCCTTTTTCATACCCCTTGTTTTCCTCTAACAGCTTTTTTCAAACTAGCGGAAAAACCGCAGTATCCCTTGCTGGCCATAACCTTCCGTTTAATCTCTGCTTGCATATACATACATAAATGTTGTCACCCATTAACTACAAACTTTAATGACAAGTAAAGGCCTTGCAATTTTCAAATTCAACCAAAGAAAAATATTACTCCCTCCCTCTCATTTTAATTTAAATAAAAAATTACAAAAATAATTATCATTCTAAAAATTCAAGACTAATATTGTTAATTATTTTCAATAATACCTTTAATAACAACAACAATAACTCAGTGTAATCCCACAAAGTGAGGTTGGGGAGAGTAGAATGTATGCAAGTCATACCTCTACCGAGGTAGAGAGGCTATTTCCGATAGATCCTCGGTTTATAAAAAACTAAAAACAGAGTAATAATAATACTTATAATAATAAAATAAAATAACAAAGAAAAAAGAAAGAAAAGAAAAGAAAAACAATAATAATAAAAGATACTAATGACGATATAACAAGCAACAATATACTAATCAAGATACGAGAAACAACACATACAATAATACCTTTAACATTTAAAAAAATATATGGATTAGTTTTAGGTCAAAGAAATCCTTTAAACAAAAGTTCAAGTTAAAGCGATGTCTCGTGGAGAGTCACTTCAAGTGATTTAGTATATGACGTGATATTTGGAGTTAGAGAGTGTAGTACCTATTAAATCAAAGGTATTTAAGTATAGTTTCAGCAAAATAAATTGCTCGTCAATCTGAGTTCTGTATCAGAAGTTGTGCTCGTTTGAAGACAACACTATTGGCAGGAAAAGCACTAGGCATGGGGTTGCCGAGACAGACAGGAAGCAAGATCCACCGACGCACGCACGTGTGAGGCCATGTCGCACGACACTCCATGCGTGGACACTGTTAAGCCCGACCAACTCGCCTATTTAAGGAAATTTTGAGCTAAAAAGTTCATTTTTACTTTGTTTCACCTTTTTTGCCAAAATTTAGAGCTCTCTTCTATGGTGAAAATATATCCCAGGTAAGAACTTATATGGCTAGGCCAAATTCCCTTATAGTTAAAGCTCAGAAAGGATTTCTCATGTCGTAAGCTTGACAGTGATGTTGATTTCGTAGGTTTTCGTGATTAAGTTATTGAAGTTTCCTAACAGTTTGAATATCTTGAAAAACAAGTGTGCAATGTGAGGTAAGCTTTTCCACACAACACCCTCTTTGTATACATATCGAATTTTATCAACTTTCATCGACTTTTTGAATTACAAGATAGTGATAGGAAGTCGTGATTCTGGATAGCGTTTGTTTTGTAATAAAGTGAAGTAAATTGATATGAAATAGGAGGTTAGGTTGTGGAAAGTAGATATGACACTCTTTTAAGAGACATATGAAAGTGGTGGATTGAGACGATGTGAAGTACACCTTGAAAAGATGCCTCAAGAGCTCATCGCTCTTACGAGATGTATAATTTTTGTTGTTGGTTGGTTGTAGCTACTGTAGGATATTGAATTATATGTTGTAGTAAGTATATCACTTTGTCTGATCATTTAGGAATGACATCAACGCCTTTTATCATTTGGCTATAATACTTTTTATTGTAGCCTTGTTAGAATATTTTTCACGTGAATATAGTAGTACAGTTGAGCTTTGCGTTCTTCCTACAACTTCAACGGAATGCGTGTTGAAAGCTATGTTAAGGCCTTGTATACGTTTTTGTCATGATTCCTTATTAATAGGAACTTATAGTTTAAGAATATTCACTACAAGAAATTTAATATTTAACGATTGGATATGAATCCGGTCATTAAAGTGTATTTATAGCGACATAATTTTTTTTCAATTACTAAAGTCAATTTTCAGTTTAATATTAACGAGAGGATAATAGCTAAATGCTAAAATATTAAGATTCGATTGTTAATAATAATAATAATAATAACAAAAGCTACTTATCAAACGTTCATTGAAAAATGATTATACTTAACAATAACAAGGCCTGACATATTTTTGGAGCACAAACTCTAAGTTAGCTCCTTGACTATGTTCGCGCTCCGATTGCACTCGCAAGCGCACACGGTCATACAAGTAATACAGTGCCCTTTTTAGAGCCGAATGTCGAACCCACAGGGACTGGAACAATTCAACTAATTATCAAATTCAAGTGTTAAATTTAACCTTCATAAGTATTGATTGTAGAAGTTTTAGGAAATTCTAATTAAGTCTGAGAATTCACAAAATGCTTGAGAAACAATATAAGAAGCAACTAGAGTTAAGGCCTAATAATCATGCAATGGTATAATTCTCAATGGTTCTAGTATAAAAATTTCAGTTGTTGTCTCCTTATAATTAAAAATGTTATGTTCATGGTCTTTCGAGCCTCTACACACGACAAACTAGTCTCACACCCACATCGTTGAGAAGGTATGTGGCGTCCTAATTCGTAAGCAATTTAAATGCATGGATGCAGTTTACGGAGTTTGTGCCCATGATTATGGATTTTTTCGTACCTCTAATCATTTACGGACTTAGCTTCACAACTACTTTCTACGAGTGGTGATGTGATAATCCTAAGTCGGTGTCTAGCTAAATCTCGTTTTAATAACCAAGCAAAGGCAAATTAGGTATAATTTCTATCCTAATGTCACTTGAATCCATTGTAAAGGCAAGAACGCCTACATTCTCATGTTCTAGCCTAGGGTTACTCTTTCGAGCTTTTATCTAAGCAACGCATTTTGTTTTCATGGTGATCAAGCATTAAAAAAATAATAATATAATAAAGAATGTAAGACAAAGCAACAACTAAAACTCAGGCAATGAAGAATTCTATGCAATTACAATCATATTACATAGCCTCAGCCAAGAGGAAGGGTTTTAGCCACTCATGTTCATAAAAATACTCCAAAACATGATTAGAGTAACGTACTTCAGAATAATTAAAGAAGGCAAAATAATGAATCCTAGGTGGAGTTCTTCACTTCTCCTTTACTCATCTACGGTTTCCCAAAAGATATTTTGTGATAAATGATTTTTGGAGCTAAGGTTTCAATTTATAGTAAGTGAAAATTTGCACTTTTAGCCATGCATGGACTGCCTCCGTGTGGTGGATGCCTCAATTTTCCTCAGTGACACGGAGAAAATGCAGAGCTTATTGGTTTTCTCGGCGGTCGCATGTGCCAGCGCGAGTGCATGCGCGATGCTCGGCATAGCACACGACCCTCCTCGCGCGCGATGCTACGTGACATGGGAGATGGCGCAGCGGTGCTAGCGTGGCACGATGCCAATGCGCGGCGCCTTGGAGTCTTCTTCTCGCGCATCAAAGCATGGCATGGCACGGCCAGTGGGTGCGGCACCGCACAGCGCGGCCCGGCCTTTCAATAGCATGCCCTCTTGCAATCTTTTGCAATCAAACCGAACTCCCTTTGCTTACATCATTGTTTAGTCCTTCATATACATTTTGCACCTACAAAACAAGGACTAATCATGTTAGTTGATGTATGCACATAATTAATAAAAATCACATGAGAATATAATTAATTTAATTGACAAACATGACTTAATTAAGTTATAAAATAGCACTTGGGCACGTAATTATGCCCAAGATCACTACCCACACTTAAAGTCTTGTTTGTCCTCGAACAACTCTATTACATCCTCATGCACATGAAGACTCACACATAGCTAATTGAAGCAAGACAATTCAAGCTAAGGCTACAACGATTGTTTTAGATAGAAAGTTAAAAGTAGAGCATGTAAGATTTAACCATTAAAATCAAATATAACTATTTAAAGACTTCTAGCCTAAAGAATCGACTCTCCATCTCCAACAAACTCATGTAAAATCAACCGATAACAAGATCGAGACATGAATTTTATCCTTCATTAAACATGTGCCCTCACAACAAGAGGAAGTTACCATTTTCGCTCATATGTTTTCAGAATTATAACATGCATGAGTATATGGATAAGAGAAATAAGCTCACTCGACATGGAATTCACATGCCACATGTTTTGACCATAAGCTTGCCTTTGTGTTTACTCCACTAATTTAAGAATATGCAGTAAGATAAGTAGGACTTAGTGGGTTGTTATGTAAGCTAGGGTGGGTGGGTACTGTATGGCTAGTAATAGTGACTATCTTTCCAAGCACTTTTAATACACCGCACTTTCATTAGGAATTTCCATCCTCCTACTTCACCTTTATTCTTTTCTCTCCCATTTTCCTCTTTTGTTTCCCCATTTACATAGCACACTTAAGTTGTTAGTAAGGAGGACTTGAACAATTTTCTTTGATTTTATTTTTCTCTCTTTTATTCTTTTATTCCCTACTAACTCTTGGTGTTGCCCTTTTCATTTTTAACAAGTGCACCTCAGGTCTTTTCTTTAACTCCCACAACTATTCATTTCTTTCTTCTCCCTACTCTTCACTCCTTCACTTCTACAGCATGTTCATAGCGCTTAGGAGTTTTGGATCAAATTCAGGATAATCAAAAAGAAAGTTAAGCTCATTTTGTGGCTAACAAAGAATAGGCTAAAGGCTCAATGGGGCAAACTAGGATCATACATCCAAGGTCGGTAAAGTAAGGGATAAAAAAACTAGGCTCATTCAAAGAATTGTCTAAATCATCTTCTACAATCCCCATCCTCATTTTTGCTTTGTATTTTCTAGGCAAGTTCTAGACACCACACAATATCATGGAATATTCAAAATCCTTACACTCACGGCTACATGCTCAATTAAAGACAAATTCAGCAGACTCTTACTCAGTTAATAACAAGAATGTAAAATTCAGCTTTAAGCACATCGAGTCACATTCAAGAGCCTAGGTGTCTCAAAAACGGCATTATTAAACTTCTCACATGCCTCAAGTTATAAATACATACATATCACAATCCATATATAGCACATAACAAGAACATCAAGCCATTAATCAACTACGGGTTCAAAAGTAAAGCCTATTGACTAATTTTTTCCTCAAGACGATCGTCATCCATCCATCATCGGGAACAGGTCCTAATTATGACTAAAAAAGCTATACGGACAACGAAAATTTTATTTCTCGGTTCAAGTGCCCCCCATCAGAAAAGAACCGAAAGAAAAACCAACATGCGGGTGAATTATGCTCAACTCAAAAAATTTTCATCAACCCATACCATATCAAGCACTTCTTCACGAAATCATTAAGCACAAAATTTTTAAATTTCCCTCACCCACATAAAATATATTGTGTCCCAAAGCATCAAATTAAAATAAAAATGGGGTGAGAAATACTCCCCCGAGGACTTTAGGCTAGCCAACAACTGTTTTCTTCATTTTGTACAAGTGGATTATGATCCAACACTTATACTCTTTCATGATCTTTAGCTTCCTCTTCCAAGGATACTCAATTCCCCTCAATGTGTTTAATTCACCTCCAAATATAACAAGGTGAAAATAAACAAAATCTACACAAAAGGGAAAAAAATTGTACCTGTGATACTGTTGGTTGCCTCTCTCAGTAGTAGCAGTTTACGGCACAACATGATGTGGACTATCCTTCTAGGACATCCTCAAACCAATATTCCTTTAGAACCATCTTCTTTGTTTTTATTTTTCAAGGAACAACCTCACTCTATCCCTCTCTTCTTCCAACTCCTTCTCCTAAGCTGAAGCCCTCCATCGAGTTCGGGATAAAATGTGATCATCTCCGGCCGAGGGAACTGTAGGGAGGGTAAAGCTCCCTGGGTCTTTGAGCTTTTGGTATCTTGCTCATTGCCGTGGTTGCATTCCTCGATCGGTGTCCACGTGCGAACATCCTGTCGACTTTGTTGGCCACCACATCTTTCAAGTACTTAGCGTGCCCAGGCATTCCACTGAAAACATCAATCAAAGGCAAATTGATATGAAGTTCTTCGAAAATATCAAAGAACTTTTTAAAGCATTCCTCCTCCTTGCTCTTTTAAGTCTGCGGGGCGGGTGGTGGTGGTATCTTCATGTTAGGCGCAATGATGATTGTACATTTGTTTGCGCGATACTGCGATTATCACCCTTGTGTTAGGTGGTCTCTTTCTAACCAGCTCCGGTTGCACCTTATTTTTTCTTTTCCTTTGGTGTTGCATCAGCCAATTGCTTTACCCTCCGCAAACTAATGGCATTAACATCGGGGTTTGTATACGTGTCACTAGGTAATCCTCCTTGAAGTGCAGTGTCTTTGGCTTGCTTTTGACCCATCTGCTTCTCTAGATTGCGGGTGGCCAATTGCTGATTTTTCAAATCTGATGTCATCCTCCGCGATTCTACGCCAATTGTGGGTTTACATTAGCCATAATATTCTGCAACATTTCCTTAATGTTCTTTTGCTTCTCGGCCCGGCACCAGTCTGCTGTTACGGTGGCGATGCGCTATTGTTGAGGTTCTTTGGTAGCTCTAACTTTCACGATTTCCACCCCAATAAAAAAATTGGGTGGCTCTGCCAATTCTTGTTGTAGTTGTTCCCAAAATTTTGATTGTTTCTCTGAACATTCAAAACAAAATTGGCGGTCGGGATTGGCACCGCATGATTCTCTAGCGCACTTTCCATGGCGTCTGTGATCGTACAAACAATATAGTACCCCTTTTTGAGTAGAATGTCGAACCCATAGGGACTGGACCAATTCAGATATTCCAAGTTCAAGTGTTAAATTTAACCTTCATAAGTGCTGATTGTAGAAGTTTTCGGGAAATTCTAAATAAGTCTAGGAGTGATCAAAATGCTTGAGAAACAATATAAGAAGCAACTAAGTTAGGCCTAATAATCATGCAATGGTATAATTCTCAATGGTTCAAGTACATAAATTTCAGTTGTTGTCTCATATAATTAAATGTTATGTTCATGGTTTCTTGAGCCTCTAAACACGACAAACTAGTCTCACACCCACATCGTTGAGAAGGTATGGCGTCTAATTACGTAAGCAATTTAAATGCATGGATGCAGTTTACGGAGTTTGTGCCCTTGATTATGGATTTTCATTACCTCTAATCATTTACGGACTTAGCTTCACAACTACTTTTACAGTGTTGATGTGATAATCCTAAGTCGGTGTCTAGCTCATCCGTTTTAATAACCAAGCAACGCGTATTAGGTATAATTTCTATCTGTCCCTTGAATCCATTGTAAAGGCAAGAACTTGCTCCCTACATTCTCATGTTCTAGCCGAGGGTTACTCTTTGAGCTTTTACCTAAGCTTAACGCATTTGTTTTCATGGTGATCAAGCATTAAAAAAATAATAATATATTAAAAAAATGTAAGACAAAACAACGCTAAAACTCAAACCAATGAAGAATTCATGTAAATTCAAGTTCAAATATTACATAGCCTCAGCATGAAGGAAGGGTTTTAGCCACTCATTTATACAAATACTCAAAAACATGATTAGAGTAACGTACTTACAAGAATAATTAAAAGAGAAGGCAAAATAATGAATCCTAGGTGGAGTTCTTCACTTCTCCTTTCGCTCCTCTACGGTTTCCCAAAGATATTTTGTGATAAATGATTTTTTAAGCTAAGGTTTCAATTTATAGTAAGTGGTGCACTTTTAGCCATGCATGGGCGCCTCCGTGTCACGAAGCTGGATGCCTCAATTTTCTCTGTGCCACGGAGAAAATGCGGGCTTGTGGTTTCTCGGCTGGTCGCATGTCCTTGACGCGAGTGCATGCGCGATGCTCGGCATGGCCCGACCCTCCCTCGCGCCCTCAGTGACATGGGAGATGGCGCGCGGCGTGCAGCGTGGCACGTGCCAATGCGCAGGCGCCTTTGGAATGCTTCTTCTCGCGCATCAAAGCATGGCATGTACGGCAATATTTGGGTGCGGCTGCTTTACTGGCGCGTGCGACACCCACTGTCAAGCCTCTTGCAATCTTTTTTGCAATCCAAGCGAACTCCCTTTGCTTCCACCATCATTGTTTAGTCCTTCATATACACTGCCTACAAAACAGGACTAATCATGTTGGTAATTCAATACACATAATTAATAAAAATCACATGAGAATATAATTAATTTAATTGACAAACATGACTTAATTAAGTTATAAAATAGCACTTGGGCACGTAATTATGCCCCAAGATGCTACCCCACACTTAAAGTCTTGTTTGTCCTCGAACAACTCTATTACATCTCATGCACATGAAGACTCACACATAGCTAATTGAAGCAAGACAATTCAAGCTAAGGCTACAACGATTGTTTTAGATAGAAAGTTAAAAATAGAGCATGCAAGATTTAACCATTAAAATCAAATATAACTATTTAAAGACTTCCTAGCCTAAAGAATCGACTCTCAATCTCAACAAACTCATGTAAATCAACCGATCAAGAAATCAGACATGAATTTTATCCTTCATTAAACATGTGCCCTCACAACAAGAGAGTTACCCATTTTCGCTCATATGTTTTCAAATTATAACATGCATGAGTATATGGATAAGAAATAAGCTCACTCTGACATGGAATTCACATGCCACATGTATTGACTCATAAGCTTGCCTTTAGTGTTTTACTCCACTAATTTAAGAATGTCTGAAAGTAAGATAAAGTAGGACTTAGTGGGTTGTTATGTAAGCTAAGGGTGGGTAGGTACTATTATGGCTAGTAATAGTGACTATCTTTCCCAAGCACTTTTAATACACCGCACTTTCATTAGGAATTTCCATCCTCCTACTTCACCTTTATTCTTTTCTCTCCCATTTTTCTCTTTTGTTTCCCCATTTCATTAAGCACACTTAAGTTGTTAGTAAGGAGGACTTGAACAATTTTCTTTGATTTTATTTTTCTCTCTTTTATTCTTTTATTCCCTACTAACTCTTATTCATTTTTAACAAGTGCACCTCCGGTCTTTTCTTTAACTCCCACAACTATTCATTTCTTTCTTCTCCCTACTCTTCACTCCTTCACTTCTATAGCATGTTCACTTAAGCGCTTAGGAGTTTTGGATCAAATTCAAGGATAATCAAAAGAAAGGATTAAGCTCATTTTGTGGCTAACAAAGAATAGGCTAAAGGCTCAATGGGGCAAACTAGGATCAGACATCTAAGGTAGGTAAAGTAAGGGATAAAAAAACTAGGCTCATTCAAAGAATTGCCTAAATCATCTTCTACAATCTACATCCCTCATTTTGCTTTGTATACACACTAGGCAAGTTCTAGACACTACACAATATCATGGAATATTCAAAATCCTTACACTCACAGCACATGCTCAATTAAAGACAAATTCAGCAGACTCTTACTCAGTTAATAACAAGAATGTAAAATTCAGCTTTAAGCACATCGAGTCACATTCAAGAGCCTAGGTGTCTCAAACAGCATTATTAAACTTCTCACATGCCTCAAAATTTATAATACATACATATCACAATCATATGTAGCACATAACAAGAACATCAAGCCATTAATCAACTACGGGTTCAAAAGTAAAAACCTATTGACTAATTTTTCCTCAAGACGATCGTCATCCATCCATCGTCGGGAACAGTCCCTAATTATGACTAAAAAAAGCTATGTACAGACAAAGAAAAATTTTATTTCTCGGTTCAAAGTGCCCCCCCCCCATCGGAAAAGAACCGAAAAGAAAAACCAACATGCGGGTGAATTATGCTCAACTCAAAAAATTTTCATCAACCCATACCATATCAAGTACTAACTTCACCCGAAATCATTAAGCACAAAATTTTTAAATTTCCCTCACCCCACACTTAAAATATATTGTGTCCCCAAAGCATCAAATTAAAATAAAAATGGGGTGAGAAATACTCCCTGAGGACTTTAGGCCTAGCTAACAACATGTTTTTCTTCATTTTTGTACAAGTGGATTATCGATCCAACACTTATACTCTTTCATGATCTTTAGCTTCCTCTTCCAAGGATACTCAGAATTCCCCTCAATCTGTGTTTAATTCACCTCCAAATATAACAAGGTGAAAATAAACAAAATCTACACAAAAGGGAAAAAAATTGTACCTGTGATACTGTTGGTTGCCTCTCAAGTAGCGCTTGATTTTACGGCACAACATGATGTGGACTATCCTTCTCAGGACATCCTCAAACCAATGTTCCCTTTCGAGAACCATCTTCTTTGTTTTTTATTTTTCAAGGGAACAACCTCCACTCTATCCCTCTCTTCTTCCAACTCCTTCTCTAACTGAAGCCCTCCATCAGATTCGGGATAAAATGTGATCATCTCCAGCGGCCGAGGAACTATGGGGAGGGTAAAAACTCCCTGGGTCTTTGAGCTTTTTAGGTATCTTGCTCATTACCCCGTGGTTGCATTCCTCAGTCAGTGCTACTGTCTGAACATCCACCAATCTGACTTTGTTGGCCACCACATCTTTCAAGTACTTAGCGTACTTGGGCATTCCCTGAAAAACATCAATCAAAGGCAAATTTATGTGAAGTTCTTTGAAAATATCAAAGAACTTTTTAAAGCATTCCTCCTCCTTGCTCTTTTTAAGTCTCTGCGGGAATGGTGGTGGTGGTATCTGTGTTAGCTGCAATGATGATTGTGCATTTTGTTGCACAATACTCTGATTATCACCCTTGTCAGTAGGTGGTCTCTTTCTAACCAGCTCCGGTTGCACCTTATTTTTCTTTTCCTTTGGTGTTGCATCAGCCAATTGCCTGCCACTCCGCAAACTAATGGCATTAACCCGTCAGGGGTTTGTATCTGTGTCACTAGGTAATCCTCCTTGAGGTCTGGTGTGCTGAGAAACTGCTATTTGACCCATCTGCTTCTCTAGATTGCGGGTGGCCAATTGCTGATTTTTCAAATCTGATGTCATCCTCGCCTGATTCTCTGCCAATTGGGTTTGTGTAGCCATAATATTCTGCAACATTTCCTTAATGTTGCTGCTTCTCGACTGGCCACCAGTCTGCCTGTTCTGTTGCTGATACTGCTATTGTTGAGGTTGCTGGTAGCTCTAACTCTGATTTCCACCCCAATAAAAAAAATTGGGTGGCTCTGCCAATTCTTGTTGTAGTTGTTCCCAAAATTTTGATTGTTTCTCTGAACATTCACAATAAAATTGACTGATTCAGGATTGGCACCGCATGATTCTCCAGCGCACTCGCAAGCGTACGCAGTCGTACAAGTAATATAGTGCCCCTTTTTCAGAGCCGAATGTCGAACCCATAGGGACTGGACCAATTCGGAGAATATTCAAGTTCAAGTGTTAAATTTAACCTTCACAAGTGCTGATTGTAGAAGTTTTCGGGAAATTCTAAATAAGTCTAGGGGTGATCACAAAATGCTTGAGAAACAATATAAGAAGCAACTAGAGTTAAGGCCTAATAATCATGCAATGGTATAATTCTCAATGGTTCGAGTATAAAAATTTCAGTTGTTGTCTCATATAATTAAAATGTTATGTTCATGGTCTTTCGAGCCTCTAAACACGACAAACTAGTCTCACACCCACATCGTTGAGAAGGTATGTGGCGTCCTAATTCGTAAGCAATTTAAATGCATGGATGCAGTTTACGGAGTTTGTGCCCTTGATTATGGATTTTCGTACCTCTAATCATTTACCCGGACTTAGCTTCACAACTACTTCTACGAGTGGTGATGTGATAATCCTAAGTCAGTGTCTAGCTCATCCCGTTTTAATAACCAAGCAAGGCAAATTAGGTATAATTTCTATCCTAATCGCGAATCCCATTGTAAAGGCAAGAACTTGCTCCCTACATTCTCATGTTCTAGCCTAGGGTTACTCTTTCGAGCTTTTACCTAAGCTTAACGCATTTGTTTTCATGGTGATCAAGCATAAAAATAATAATAATAATAATAAAGAATGTAAGACAAAACAACAACTAAAACTCAAACCAATGAAGAATTCATGCAATTACAATCATATTACATAGCCTCAACCCAAGAGGAAGGGTTTTAGCCACTCATGTTCATACAAATACTCCAAAACATGATTAGAGTAACGTACTTACAAGAATAATTAAAAGAGAAGGCAAAATAATGAATCCTAGGTGGAGTTCTTCACTTCTCCTTTCGCTCCTCTACGGTTTCCCAAAGATATTTTGTGATAAATGATTTTTGGAGCTAAGGTTTCAATTTATAGTAAGTGAAAATTTGCACTTTTTAGCCATGCATGGACTGCCTCCGTGTGACGGAGCTGGAYGCCTCAATTTTCCTCCRTGACACGGAGAAAATGCGGAGGCTTATTGGTTTTCTCGGCAGTCGCATGTCCTTGACGCAGGCTGTGCGCGATGCTCGGCATGGCACGACCCTCCTCGCGCGCGATGCCCTACGTGACATGGGAGATGGCGCGCAGCAGTGCCTGACGTGGCACGGCGCCAACACGCAGGCGCACTGGAATGCTTCTTCTCGCGCATCACGGCACAGCGTGGCACGACACTGGGCGCGGCACACACACAGCGTGGCACGCTGCCTGGCACAGCCAGCCTTGCAATGGCATGCCCTCTTGCAATCTTTTGAAATCCAAGTCGAACTCCTTTCCTTTGCTTCCACCATTATTGTTTAGTCCTTCATATACATTTTGCACCTACAAAACAAGGACTAATCATGTTGATTAGTGTATGCACATAATTAATAAAAATCACATGAGAATATAATTAATTTAATTGACAAACATGACTTAATTAAGTTATAAAATAGCACTTGGACACGTAATTATGCCCAAGATCAAGCTACCTAGAACGTTTCATTTGGAAGTTGTACTAAGGATTGTGAAGTATATCAAACATCAATTAGGACAAGGTCTATTATTGTCTAATAAATGGAGAAACACAAAAAAAAAACTTTGAAAAAAAATAAAGCAACATTATCACTGCATATTATGATGCTGACTAGGTAGCATGCCCAACAACCAAAAGATCTGTTACTGGATTCATGATTTAGTATGGCAATCATTAGTATCTTGGAAGTCCAAGAAACAAACTCTTGTTTCCAGGAGTTCTACTGAAGTAGAATATAGAAGTTTGGCTACTACAGTGGCAAAGTTAACTTGGTTACTTCGGTTATTGAAAGAAATAATCTATAAAGTTGAGAAATTTTTCAAGCTCTATAACGATGGCAAATCAGTTATACAAATAGCAGCTAATTCAGTGTTCCCCGAAAGACAAAACATATTAAAATAAATTGTCATTTTGTGAGGAAAAAAATATAATAAGAGATAATCACCGCGAAATATATAATTACCAAGGAGCAAGCAGCAAATGTATTCACAAAGGGCCTTACTTGATTCCAACATGAATATTTGAAATCCAAGATACGAGTGATCAATATCTTCACCCCTTCC
>JACEIK010001961.1:0-53666 GCA_018107945.1 Datura stramonium
ATACAATTCCTCAAATGGGGCCATCTGGATGCTGGAGCTATAACTATTGTTTTACGTAAACCTGATAAGGGGCAAGTGGTCATCCCAACTTCCTTTGAAGTCGATCGTGCAACTCTCAACATATCTCCTAGGGTATGAATAGTCCGCTCAGCTTGTCCATCTGTCTGCAGGTGAAAAGTTGTGTTGAGCTTGACATGGGTGCCAAGTCTCTTATGAGAAGACTTCCAAAAAAAATATGAGGTGAACTGGGTACCTCTATCTGAGATGATGGATAATGGCACCACATGAAGCCTGACTAACTCCCGGATACAAATTATAGCATAGTCCTCAGCTGAATCTGTAGTTTTAACTGGAAAGAAATGTGTTGACTTAACATCTGGTCTTCTACTACCAAAATAGAACCATGTTGCTGACGAGTTCGTGGTAGACCCATAATAAAGTCCATATTTACTTCTTCCCACTTCCACGTGGGTATGCTGATATCCTGGTTCATACCTCTGGGTCTTTGGTGCTCTACTTTCACTTGCTGGCAGTTCGAGCACTTAGCTACGAATTCAGTGATGTCTCTCTTCATGTCGTTCCACCAGTAAATATCCCACAAATTGTGGTACATTTTAGTAGCACCAGGGTGGATGGAGACCTTGTACTGTGTGCTTCAGCCAATATTTGTTGTCTCAAATCACCAACGTTTGGTACACACAATCTACTCTGATAATGGAGCACACCATCTCCCCCTTTTGAGAAAGCCTCAACCTCTTTCCAGAGAACCGCTTCCTTGAGTTTAAGTAAAATGGCGTCTTCATTCTTCTTGGACTTAACTTCAACCACCAAAGAGGAATATGACCCGCTTTGCATCATCACTCTACCCTCAGTAGAGTCAACCAACTGCACCCCTAACCAAGCTAGTCTGTGAATATGCTTTGCCAATTCCTTTTTTCATTCCTCAACATGAGCCACACTCCCATAAACACTCTACTTAGGGCATCATCCACCACATTGGCTTTGCCCGGGTGATATAGCATGCTCATGTCATAATCCTTCAGGAGATCTAACCACCTTTTTTGACGAAGATTTAGGTCCTTCTGACTGAATGCATACTGAATGCTCTTCTAATTGGTGAACCATCAACGTGAGCCCTATATAGGTAATTTCTCCATATTTTCAATGAAAACACTACCGCCGCCAACTCCAAGTCATGAGTTGGATAATCCTTCTCATGAACCTTGAGCTGTCTGGAGGCGTAGGCTTTCACTTTGTCCCACTACA
Organism: Datura stramonium; assembly: GCA_018107945.1. Classification (NCBI taxonomy): domain Eukaryota; kingdom Viridiplantae; phylum Streptophyta; class Magnoliopsida; order Solanales; family Solanaceae; genus Datura; species Datura stramonium. The sequence goes on from JACEIK010001961.1 coordinate 1,267, forward strand.
TCATAACACAACCGAGTCCAATTCTGGAAGCGTCCCAATATACTACAAATCCATACAATCCTTTCGGTAGAGTCAACATAGGAGTGGTAGTGAGTCGAGATTTTAATTCCTGGAAGCTCTTCTCGCATGCATTTGACCACTGGAATTTCACCTTCTTTTGAGTTAGCCTAGTTAGTGGAGATGCTATAGAAGAAAAGCCTTCTACAAAGCATCGGTATTAACCGGCCAACCCCAAGAAACATCTGATTTTGATTGGGGTGGTAGGTCTAGGCCAGTCTTTCATAGCTACTAGCTTTTGAGGATCAACCTGAATACCCTCACCCGAGACCAGATGACATAGGAAAGTCACAGACTTTAGCTAGAATTTGCACTTGCTGAACTTGGCGAACAACTGGTGGTCTGTGAGTGTTTGAAGAACTATCCTCAGGTGATTAGTATGCTCTTCCTCATTTATGGAGTATACTAGCATGTCGTCGATAAATACAATTACGAACATATCCAGATACTGCTTGAAAACCCTGTTCATCAGGTCCACAAAGGCTGCAGGGGCATTTGTTAGTCCGAAGGACATAACCACAAACTTCAAGTGACCATACCAAGTCCTGAAAGCTATTTTTGGTATGTCCCACTCTCTGACTCTAGCTGGTGATACCTCGACCTAAGATCTATTTTGGAGAAGCACTTGGCCCCCTAAAGTTGGTCGAACAGGTCATCAATTCTGGGTAGAGGATACCTATTCCTGACTGTGACCTTGTTCAACTGACGATAATCGATCCACATTATGAGGGTACCGTCTTTATTTCACACGAATAACACCAGAGCACCCCAGGGAGAGATGTTGGGTCTGATAAAACCCTTATCAAGAATATATTTTAGCTGCTCCTTCAACTCCTTAAGTTTAGCCTGAGCCATTTTATAATGAGGGATAGAGATGGGCTGAGTATCTGGAATAAGGTCTATGCATAAGTCAATTTCCCGTTCAGGAGGAACTACGGGAAGATCCTCAGGGAACACATTTGGAAATTCGCTAACAACAGGGGTTGACTTGATAATTGTGGTCTCAGAGTCGGAATCGTTGACTCAAACTAAATGGTGAATACATCCCTTAGAAATAAGCTTCCTGGCCTTAAGGTAGGATATAAACCTACCCTTCGGCGCTAAATTACTGCCCGACCATTTTAGAGATGGCTCATTAGGAAACTAAAACCTGACGACCCTAGTTCTGCAGTTGACTAATGCATAACCGAAGTGTAACCAATCCATGCCAAGGATGAGGTCAAAGTCCTCCATGTCTAACTCCACAAGTTCAGTTGTAATGACTTTATTAAAGACTTAGATTAGATAGTTTCTATACACTCGACTGGCTCTAACTGACTGCCCAACTAGGGTGGAGACCGAGAATGGTTCTGAGAGGACTTCTAGACTAATATCAAACTGAACTTCTATGTAGGGAGTCACGAATAATAGTGTGGCCCCTGGATCAAGCAGGTCATATACATCTAGATGGAAAAGATGTAACATACCCATGAACACATCCGGTGAGTTCTCCTGATCCTGACGAGATTATAAAGCATAAAAATGATTTTGGCATTGATCGCCCTCCATAATTGATTTATTATCCTGATGAGTTGGTCGGCCTATTGGAGCTGCTGAGGTTGTGGATTGTGATCTCCCCCGTCATGCTGACGGGCATTTGTTAAGACGATGCCCAAGTTGTCCACAACCAAAACAACCCTCTCAACCCTGAAGACACTCTCCTGGGTGGTTCTTACCGCACTTGGGGCAAGCTAAATACCTGTTACCAGCATTGTAACTATGAGTCGGAGAGCCAAATGCTCCACCCCTCCGATGTTGGCAGGACCAAAAGGTAGGGGTGCTGACTGAGCTGGGTGTTGGAGCCTTTATCTGCTGCTATTGCTGTTGTGGACGGTTGCTACCACCGGACCTCTGGTGGCCATAATCTGATTGGCCAGTCCTTTCCCGCTTATTCTTTCTCTCCATGTCCCTCAGTTTTTCAGCCTCAATATGATGGGCATACACAATCAGGCCGGAGAGGTCGATATCCTTGATCAACATCATTGTCCTGCACTCTTTGAGGACAAGGATCGACACCCCATTTACAAATTTCAGCAAGCGAGCCCTTGGCTCAGCCACCATCTCTGGAGTGTATTTGGACAACCTGGTGAATTCCAGAGCATACTCTTCCACGGTCCTATTTCCCTGTCTTAGGTTCATGAACTCCGCTACCTTGGCCTCCCTGAACTCTTGATAGAAAAATCTGTCCAGGAAGGTTGTAGTGGACTCCTCCCATTCCAGCGGTCCTACTTCCGCTGGCCTTCCCTCCTTCCACTGCTCGCACCAAACCTGGGCTACCCCTTTCAGCTTGTAGGCAGCCAAATTAGTTCTCTCTGAGAGTCTAACACCCATAATTTGGGTGATCTTCTTAATCTCGTCCACAAATCCCTATGGGTCCTCTCCTACCTTAGATCTATGAAAGTCCAAAGGGTTCATCTTGGTGAAATCTCGTACTCAAGCAGCTGCTGTGGAACCGTTGTTGTTTCTTGGAACCACCTGCTGGTTCACCTAGTTGGTCGCAGTTTGTGCGAGCAGCTGAATGGCCGCCCTGAATTCTACGGTAGATACCGAGTTGTCTTGAGGGGCTGGTGGGGCTGGTGGGGCACGCCTCTGAGCATTACTGGCCCTCCTTCCATTACCACATCATGGAGGCATAATTCACTGAAATAAAGCAGAGCATGAGTGAGGAGAATGACTCTGGAACCTAATTTCATTGCACGATAAGGAGTATGAAATAAAGGAAATTTTCCTAATGACATCTCGTAGCCTCCCTGTCATAAGTGTGGAGCTCTTCACACCCATGAAGAGGAAGATACAAAATGCGGCTTTAAGAATTCGAGGAAACTCTGAACCTAGGGTGATACCAAGTTTGTCATGCTTCGAGTTTACACCCTAGACGAAACATGGTACTTGAAGTCACAAGTAACCCCAAGTCAACCCCTGGTGTATCATACACTAGCATTCTATGTAATATAAATTTACATACAGCGGAAGTTTAAAACAAAAATATAAATACATGAAACAAATAAAGATGGTTCATGGTGTTTGAAAATATTAAAACAACACTACAAGTCTTAAATACCAATGTGAGTCCAAAAGCCACTATGACTCATGAGTTGCTGGGACAAGCTCCCAGCTAACTCCAAATCTAAATAGAAGGAAATGAAAATAAATCTGAAATAAATAAATCTACATCCTTGAAAGATGAGGACTCACCAACTAGTAAAGTTGAGGTCTTTGATGAGCGGTCGACTAACGAAACTTAGACAGAGATCCTGAAGCTGTATCATTAAATGATACAGAATAAAAGTATGCATCAGCACTTTGAATGTACTGAATAAGTAAGAGGAACATAACACAATGGAATAAATAAGAGAAAATGCTGAACTGAAAAGACATGCTATGACCAAATAAAACTACTGAACCGAATAACTGAAATAACTGGGGTGGTCTAATAGACTCTGTCTAATGGTTAAAGCATGTTCTAAGTTTTGAATACTAATCTAAACTAAACTGGACCGAGAGTATACTGAATTGACTAGTGGGAGAGTATATAACTTACATATAACCATGTGAGCTAGACATGGAGTCCGATGTATAAGACCTCGGGAGTTACTACTGACACCTCGGGAAATTATGTGGTCAAACTGATCAGCTGACAAATTCTGAGTAACACTGTGGATTCTTGCATTTGGATTGAGCTGAACTACTTAGCAGCTAACAGAGATTTCAATTTATTCTAACAAATATGGGAATCCACAATATGGCTAAAATCCAGCAATAAGGAAGTCTAATCCAACCAGCAGAATTATAGGTATTGTCATTCAACCATAGGGCTAAAATCATTCTTACTAGGGGATCAATTACAGGATATCTAAATAATGAAAAAAATATCCTACAATTAGCTTAAAGCGTATTTCACAAACTATAAGGAATCTAACACATAATTCAACCTCATTTTGAAACCTCAAGGCTAGAATTAACTTTTACGGGAACAACATCAATTTAATCATGAATTGATGGAAATCATGTCTAAAATAATCATGGATATCATTCTATGTGAATTCAATGATAACTGACATATATCCTCTTCATATTTGAAAGCTTAGGGTTACGATTTATAGAGAAACTAGAGAAGGGTTTTGGGGGACACAAGGGAAGAATTATCCCCTTGTTGAACTCCCACATGCCTAATAAAGAAATTCGATAAAATTCCTTGAGAATATGAGGAGAAGTAGACTGCCCTAGTTCTTAGTCTGAGAGTCCCTGAGAGAATTGTACAATCTATTTTCTGAAGGTCTGAATGGGGAATGAGGTAAGAAACCATTTAACCCCACTAATAAGTGCAAAATTATGACTAAAATGACGTAGTTTAAAGTTCATGAGGGTAGGAAATTACTGAAAGACCCTTGTAAACTCGTAGGGAAAAACTGAATGTTAGTGCTCATGGGTGACCTAACGGGTCATGGTCAGTGACAACGACTCATGGTCACACTCGTGGACTACACTGCCTGGAGCACACTGAAGGTCACCAGAAGTGACCTAACTAGTTGTGGTTAGTGACCATGACTCGTGGTCACCTCTCGTGCACCACACTATCTAAAAAGACCTGGAGTCGCCCCCATGGGTAACACCACGACTCGTGATGTCCCAAATGAGTCGTGGTGAGGACCCGTTGGGTACACTGTCTATCTCCCATAATTCCTGACCAAGACCTGACCACGAGTCACCTTAAAGTTCATGGCATGAACCACGACTCGTGGTGACAACTCATTAGGTGCACTGCCTAACATTTCCTTATTTCAAATTATCCTAGACCACGGGTCATATCATGACTCGTGGGGGTTGACCATGACTCATACACCCATGGTCACCCAAAACACCAAAATTCCACTTAAGTTCCCAAGCCTCACCACGAGTCACTTCACGACTCGTGGTCTCTCCCCACGGGTCACAGAACGAGTCATTTTGTGACCTGGTGTAGATTTTCTAGATTTCTCTGTTTTAAGTCTCGGGTCTAGTCTTTGAGTTTCCGGGGCATTACAGAGCTGAACTGAATTCCCCTATCTAAAATAATGGACAAAGGAACTCTCTGCAACCAAACCAACTCCCGAGTGTACAATCTAGCATAATCCTCAACTGACTGTAGTTTTAACCAGTAAGAAATATGCTGATTTAGTCAACTTGTCCACAATCACCCATATAGAGTCACACTGTTGGAGTGTACAAGGCAACCTTATAATGAAATCCATGTTGATGTCTTCCCACTTCTAATTAGGAATGATTATATCGAAATGCATAACTCTAGGTCTTTGATGCTCGACCTTCACCTGCTGGCAATTCGGTCACTTAGCCACAAATTTCCCTATGTCCCTCTTCATTTCATTCCACCAGTAGACCTCCCCTAGATAATGGTACATCTTGGTGGCACTGGATGGATAGATTATCTAGAATCGTGAGCCTTACTCAACATCCGCTCACTCAAGTCATCCATATCCGTGACACACAATCAGGCCTGATATTGGAGCACATCATCTCCCGCTTAGGATAGAACCTCCACTTTCTGATTTCAAACTGCTTCGTTCAACATCACTAAGATAGGATCCTCATCTTACCTTGCTTTAACCTTTGTCACCAATGAATATTTCTGACCCATTTTGAACAATAACACCACCATCCATCGAATTTGTAAGGCAAACTCCTAAATGAGCAAGCCTATGGATATCCTTTACCAACTCCTTTCTCCCAATTCTAGACATGGGACACACTTTTCATGGATAGCCTACTAAGAGCATCCACCATTACATTGGCCTTGCCCGAATGATAAAGGAAACTTGTGTCATAGTCCTTTAGAAGCTCTAGCCATCTCCTTTGCCGCAAATTAAGGTCCTTCTGAGTAATCACATACTAAAGGCTCTTGTGGTCCATGAATATATTCATATGCGCCACATATAAATAGTGCCTCCAAATTTTAAAGACAAACACTACCACTACCAACTCTAGCTCATGTGTTGGGTATTTCCTTTCCCAACTCTACCACCTTACCATGATGCATCAACACACACCCATGGCCAATCCTAGAGGCACCAAAAGAAAAAACGAAACCATCTGCGCCCTCCGATAGGGTCAATATTGGGGTCGAAGTGAGTCGAGTCTTTAACTCGTGTAAACTCTTCTCACAAGCATCCGACCACTAAAACTTGACCTTCTTCTAGGTCAACATAGTCAATGGTGCTGCAATGGATGAAAATCCCTCTACGAACCTCCTGTAGTAGCCAACTCAACCTAAAAAGCTTCTAATATCAGTGAGATTGACATGTCTAGTACAGTTCTTCGCCGCCTCTATCTTTTGAGAGTCTACCTATACACCCTCACTAGAAACCATATGACTGCAAAATGCTATTGAGTTCAGCCAAAATTCACACTTGCTGAATTTACGAAATAGATGATGATCCATGAGGGTTTGCATCATAATCCTCAAATCAGTCACATGATCCTCCTTGCTCTGAGAGTTTATGAGGATATTATCTATGAAGACAATGATGAATATACCCAAATACTACTTGAACACCTTTTTATCAAGTCTATGAAAGCTACAGGGCCATTCATTAGTCCAAAAGACATAATTACAAACTCATAGTGACCATACCAAGTCCTGTAAGTTGTCTTCGGTATGTCACTCTCTATCTATGAGCTAATGATAGTTGGATATGAGATCTATGTTCGAAAAGCACCTAGTACCTTGAAGTTGGTCAAATAAGTCATTAATCCTGGGGAGGAGATACTTATTCTTTATTGTGACCTTGTTCAACTATGGATAATCAATGTACATCGTAAGAGCCATCCTTCATCCGAATAAGGAGAACAAGAGTAACCTATGGGGACTTACTATGCCTGAGGAAATCCTTATCTAAGAGATCTTTCAACTACTCTTTTAACTCCTTTAACTCAACTGGAGCCATTTTGTAAGGAGGAACAAATATGGACTATGTATCAAGGAGAAGGTCAATACCAAATTCAATCTCTCTCAAGGTCAATACAAAAGTTAATCTCCCACCTAGGAGGTATTCTTGGTAGATCATCTGGAAAAACCTCCAGACACTCACATATAACAAGAATTGACTGAAGAGTCGGGGCCCTGGACGTAGAATCCTTAAGCCGAACTAGCAGTCTGTATTGTTCAAGTGTATTTTGATCCATAGAACACTACCTAGCATGATGTAAAGGATGACTGAAGATGCAGTCTATTCTTCCCAAAATATAAACCGTCAATTGGTCCTTTTGTCCAACTCAAACTCTATGGCGGAAAAATTAACGGAAGCAAAAGATGGACCGTCTTTCAAAAATACGGACCGTCTTTCCAAAAGACAGTCCATTAATTAATGGATGGAAAAAGGATAGGCAGAGCACAAAATTAGTCAATGGTTTGAGATATAGACCGACTTTCAAAAAGAAGGTCTATCTCTATGATCTGGACTGTATTGCCTCAGACTTTTGGGCTAAGTTTCAAATCATTGTAGGTATATGGATAGACCCAAACCTGATGAATTTTCTGGAAACTAAGTGTTAAGATCAATTCTTAAGTGTGAGAAGTGCATCGAATACAAATTAAGGTCATAAGGAGCCTCTAGCACAAAGTTGAGTTGAGAGCCCTCTTGTCGATTGAGTTTTCATATAATTTATTACAAGGGTAAACTTGAAATGATCATAACTCCAAATTTACAAAGTATTTTGATGTCTCCCAAATTACACCTCAGAATTGAGATATAAAGTGGTCGATGTCAAATATAGAACCCAATTAGAGGTTGAGGTCGATCCCACAGGGAATATGGAAAGAACAGAAGTTAATGTGAAAAGTTGTTACTATCGAGTTACTTATTTCCTAAGTGGGAATGAAATAAAATAATAAACAAAAGTGAAAATACCGAATGCTTCAATCAAATTCAGTTTGTATTCAATTAACGACCTGACTAGGATTGTGTTCCCCAAGACTTCATAACCACAAGGCTTTTACACTAGTGATCTATTCAGGTGTTCAACATGTAATATCGGTATGTTAGGTTCACCTAAATTGTTGGTCCCCTATCTAGATGATTATCACCATGCAACTTGGTCCGAATACGGGTGTACTTTTAATTGACCCTTACCCTTAATATCGGATTAGCTATCCCCGGACAAGTTCAAGCTATTAGATGAGGGTTGATAGCCTCAAATCTCCNCAAGCTATTAGATGAGGGTTGATAGCCTCAAATCTCCGTTGTTGATCCCTTTACCCATTCATTACCTTCTTGGTCCAGTAAGTAAGAATAATTCATGTCCTAACATTTGCAACCGTCAAGAATCAATAAAAACGAAGGAAAAAATAATACATGCATTAAACCCCGTTCAAGAATCACTAAATATTTAACCTATGTGTGTTAATTCATCTTGGTTCCCATAACCCTAGTTATGGGTTTAGCTTGCTTGTATGATCACAATCACAAAATATTGAATAAATCATAATTGCAAATTACAAATTATCGTGGAAGAAAACCAAGTAAATTGAATAAAACTCCCGAAATCAACAATAAATTCCAATGTTTCTTTTGACCCTCAAATTCAAGAACAAAATTGTAAACCTTGTTTCTTGACCCAAGAATAATCGTACAACACCAAAATCCTACTTGAAAAATATTAATAATAAACTTCTTGTCGAAAATAAACCTAAAAAATGTATTTATAGTTCCAAGAAAACATTTTCCTAACTAAAACTGGAAACCAGATCGTCAGTGACCACGAGCTTGGTGACAAATTGTTGGGACCTTTGACGAGTCGTGCGTTGCTAAAAATCAGTCGTTCTCAGCATCGTTCCCAGTTGTGGCAATGGAACACCTAACGACTCATTGGGCCTGGGCACGAGTTGTTAGGCCCCTCGTGGTCTAACTCCTTCAAAATTCTAGTGCACCTTACGGTTGGTTCCAGTGATCTGCCAATTAGTCGTTTAGTCAACTAACGACTCGTTAAGTCTATCGTCATCTCCACTGGTCACTTTGGTAATAATTTCTCTCCTAGTCTTTACGACTGACTTCAAGACTCATTACAAGATGTAACAAGTTGTTCCCTCAACCCGTCAAGTACACTATATCTGTATCTTCAAAACTCAATAGTTTCCCATGACTTAACCAACGAGTCGTGCTTCTTGCCAATGACTCGTGAAGTGCCTGGTAGTCACCTTTTTAGTTGTTTTAAGCATAAATTTGCCCAGTTCACTTCCAAACCTATTTTCCTGCAACATTACACATAAAACACATCATACCTATATAGAAATACCTGGAATGTGCATAATTTGTTGGTTTTAAGCGTTGAAAGTTTCGTAAAATCACGACATATCAACACCCTCAACTTAGAACTTTTGCATATCCTCAGGCAAAAAGAAAATAAACTAAACTAAACTAAATTACTTCGACGCTTCAATTGAAAGAACCCTGGAAACTTACGGCAGCCGTATTCATTCATCAAATTAAAATTTTCTAACCCCTCCCTCATCACATCAACTCAAATCACTATGCATATGCAAAATTTCCAACCATGACATAGAGCAATCAAAACATGAAAAAACACTGTCACTTGCAACCACGCACATAAATCTATAATACTGACCCAGACAATTTGCACACGATTTTGTTGACCAAATGCTCTCACCTCAAAGAAGTCCCACACTCGCACATGTGTATATGATTAACTCGATATATTTCTCTTGGGACTAGGTAAGATTCACTCACTCTCACAAAGAAATTCTAATTGTGTGCATGCAATACAATAGGCTTGCCTTTACTTTAAATACCTCAATTTTAGACAATTAACCAGGATCACATAGGACTATCTAGGATTGTAACGTAGGCTCGGGTTCGGGTATGGTATATATGGAATTAGTAGCTCAACCCTCCTTGGCATTACACATCTCTTGCCTCCACTTTTCACCTTTTTTCGTATTTTCTCCCCTTTTTCCTTTAACTGCTTCTTCTTTTCTTTTGCATTTGCAACTACGGATGCGGTTTCTCTTTATTCAAGCATTTATTGATGTCACATTTTTCTTTTCTTTTCCTTTCTTGCTTTTTTACCACAATTTTTCTTTCTTTCTTTTCATTATGCATACTGCACCCGCTCTTTCCTTTTTCATTACCCAATTTTTTTTCCACTCGACTCTTCTTAATCACCCCTATAATAGCCACCCTCAACTTAGGCGATTTGCCTGAGTTGAGGTTCACAATGTCCAAGGAGGGACTAGGGCCAAAACAGGTTCATTCTTAATAAAAGCAGGAAGGTCAATTTGTGTAAACAAAAAGAAAGGTCGATTTAAGATCAAACATTTGGTTCAAGGGATTTTTATTCTCTTTTGGTAGGTCTTCTAAGGCTAAAGTGGGATCATAAATAAAAAATGGCCTATGATCCTTTCCTAGCTTCCTATCCTCTATCTCGGTATGACTGACCAGGAAAGTTCTAGATTGACACACAAAGCTGAATTTAACTATTAAACCTCACTCACATAGAACCGGTCAACATCATCACTTCTACTAATTGATAGTTCAGGTACAACCATACAATGGTAAACATGTTCACAGTTTCAATGCCATGCGAAGATTCACAAAGGCCATACTCGTCAACTTTAACATACACATAAAAATTTCAGGAGGGGTATCAAATTATAAATCCATAAAAATCAACAATTTGAGCTCTTGACTTCCTTCAGTTCACCTAACATTCTTTCGACTGACACAAAAAGGATAAAACCCTAAATATGTCGATTCTACTAGATATGGAACACTCGAGGGAAAAGATATCCGACAAGAAAAACCCTCGGGTTATGTTCAACAAAAGCATGCACAGGTATCCCTCCCCACCCCCATCAAGAATAGCATACATTTTCCTCGATGCATATATATATATCAGAAAAAACTAGGGAATTATGGAACATACCTATGTGACCTAGATGTCAGCTACCTGGTCAGTGGAGGTTGTAGATACACCTCCAATATTATCTCCAACATTACCGGCTTGACCTGGTGCATTTTCAGATCCAATAGAGCTCGTCCCTTCTCCCTGAGCTCTCACTGCCTCAGTCTCGGCTCTCTGTTGAGCCTCCTCTCTCAATATATGCATCACTCTCTCCATCTCACTCCGCTCTTGTTTTTGCTGATCGAGCAGAGAAGCATCATCTTCAAAACTTGCCTCCTCACGAGGCCTCTTTCTCTTATCATGTGCCACCGGCTCCTTAGTGATAAAATCAAAAATCAGTGGTAACTCTTCTTCAAACTCATCATCTATCACCAGAAGTACCGGTGGAGGTACTGCAACTACCTGTCGCGTGGCCATGTCCCGCACCTCGGCTCTAAGTGCTCCTAGCTCTAACTCCATTTTGACAAATCAGGTGCCTGTAATTGTGCAAGGAGCTCATCCATTCTCTTCTCAGAAGTGTCCAATTGGCCATGCACAGAACTGGACAATGCCTCCAACTCATTTGACACCCACAACTTTACCTGCTCCATCATAACTTTAACCTATAGATCCGTGTGTGCTTGCTTCTTTTCATCCTTAGCTAGCTGCATAGCCATATCAACTAAAAACTCCTATAAAATCGTAACTAGGTCGGCTGTAGTGGATCGTGGATGCACAACTTGTGTCTTGGTGCTGCTGTAGTGGACGATGACTCAGGAACATCAACAGGTGTGGAGGTGTTCGCTGCATCAGTAGCCTCAAGCTGGCTACCTGTCTCTCTTCCCTCAATAGGCTTAGTCGCCAACTCAGTGAACTATGTAGCATCGATCTGCATCCCACTGCCAAATGCCCCTACTAGTATGGTCGCTCTAGCAGATGCAGTTGCCTGAGTCCTTGCTCTCTATACCGGGTTTGTGTCATCACGAATCAACCTGATATCTGTTATCTTCTGGACCACTATTCTCAGGTCAATGGATGGAAACTCCGACACCTTTGACTCTTGACAGAGTCTATCAATAAAATATGGAAAGCGAATCATAGTACCGTCATTGATTGCCCGCTCTCTAATCTCCTCAACAATGTACCACGAGAAATTTATGGCATATCCCTCCATTATACTTGCTACCAATGCTGCTCTGTTAGGTGAGAGAATGTTACCATTGATGGTTGGTACATGACTGTGCCGCACCAGTGACCAACAAAATTTTTCCTGAAAATTGAGTGAGGCCTTCTTTATCTGAGACTCTGTGCCATGCAACCATTCGACCAGTGGACCTCCTGTAGCAATGATCCGAGACAACCAAGTATATTGTTTGATGCGCTCCTGGCTATTCAGCGTTTTGGTCTTGAAATTCTTCAACTCATATAGCCTGTGGTTAAACTCGGTTGTGTTCATCGAAGCATGATAATTTGGCCCATACAGCATTTTGGAGATTGTCCTCTCAAATATGTCTACAGGAGTCTCTCGAACCAACACCTGCATCAAGGCAGGACAATTTTTCAATTCCTGGCCCCCAAATGCCAAACGTTGTAGTGTGGCCACGTAGGCTGCATAGAACTCTCTAAATAAGAATGGGCTATAGCTTTATGATGGCTCGGTCAACCACCCGAACCTGTACTTGTCGAACACCGCTTGTAGCTTTGGAAGATCTTTCAGCCCTATAGTGACCAGCCTTGGTTCCTCGTATATGCTCCTCTTTGGATTTCGTTTCTCATTTGGATCAATATCTCTGTTATATATGACCCTCATACCATGAACACACCATCTCTGCACGTTCCTTGGTTTCTCATTTGATGTGTTCAAAGTGTCAGTCAGTTCATCATCAGAGTCCCCTTGCTGAGCATGTGATTCGTCAGCTCTCTCAATGTTTTGCCTAGATGTGGGGGCCTCGAGAGCAAGTGCAGCTACAGCCTGGCATTATCATCAGTGCGGCTAGGCAAATCCCTCGCCAGTGGAGTGGGAGCATCGACCAGGGCTGTCGGATTTGAAGTTTGTTGAGACCTAGCCCTGGTTGACTTCCTCACTAACTGCTCCTCTGATACATCATATTCCTCCTCAGAGCTACTTGACTCTTCCAAGGAGGACAACTCATCATGCAGTCTACGGTATGAAGGTTGACTGCGCTCGGGTGGTTGTTTCTTTGCTTGACCTTTTCTTGGTGTACCTCTTGGAGCCATTGTACCTGTGGAAATATTGTTAGTATGTGATATGAGATGAAACAAAAACATTTCTAAATTGCTGCCCAGTGGACTTGATGAGTGACTAAATGAGTCGTTGCTACTAGAAACGACTCATGAGGTCGCTCGTTGTGAAAAGCAAGAATTCCTTCATGTTGGGTTAGTGTACTTGACGACTGTTCCCAACGAGTCATTACCAAAGACAATGATTCGTTAGGTCAGTCGTTAGGTACACTGCCTGTGATTTAATTTTTCCACCCAGGATGAGCTACACAACTAGTATTTTGGTGATCCAACGACTCGTGATGTAGCTTGTGCTCAAGAGTTGCAGTTCACCCATAGGTTCATCTTCATCTTCTTCCTATGATTCAACTCCACATACACATAACTTAATTTCTCAAACGAACCCGATGTAAATTCCGTCGAAATTCATTTGTTTATCCTTCCTAGGGTTCATTATCATCATGAGGCAAAGATTGACACAAGCACAACATTACTTGAAATAAATTCAATTTCATTTAAAAAATGGGTCATCAAAATTCTTATTTAAATGCAAAGATATTCACAAATCAGTGGGAATAAGTACTCAAAAGATGCTTGCTCGAAGATGGGAGTGCAAACGTGTGTGCAAATGAATTGTTGGAGTGCAGCTTAAGAGTTGTTTGATGGGTTTCAGAGAAGAAGAAGAAGAAGAAGAGGGAAGTTTCAAGTTGTTGGGGTGTTGGGTTTAAGCTTAGGGGAGAGTTTGAAAAGTACAGGAATAGAGTTTAATATGTTTTAAATCAAAATTTACCCTAATTTGATCCTGGGTCTTGTCAGATGTCAACTATTTTTAAAAATGCAGGACGATACCAAAACGAGTCGTTACGTGATGAAACGACTCATTTTTACCCATCATTTTGTGAATGGAGTTCGATAATGTCACGCCCTGAGTCTACCCCCTGGACGTAACACGGTACTTGAAGCCACAAGTTACCCCAAGTCAACCCCTGGTCTTTCATTCACTAGCATGCTGAGTAAACATGCACAGCGGAGCTTATAAATAATATCATAAAAACATTTAAAAAAGACAAGTCTATAAACATAAAGTGCAAAACACTTGAGTAATATTGATAAATCTGAAAATTATGCCTGTCTGAAAGCCATCTAACTGAATAGTTGCTGGGACAAGCCCCCAGCTAACTCTAAGTCTCACTGAAAATAATAAAGAAACTGAAATGAATAAAATGTGCCCTCAAAATATAAGGACTCACATTGTTGCTGCTGATAGAGAGACCCGAACGTAATCGGCTAACGGTGCTAGGTCTGAGAACCTGCAACTGTATCATGAAAGGATACAACATAAAAGTATGCGTCAATACTTTGAATGTACTGAGTAAGTGAGAGAAATATGAACAACATTATAGAACTAGTAACTAAACTGATAAGACATAAAACGACCAATCAGAATGCTGAAAGTTGATACAACTGATAATAGACTGATATGGTCAAAAGTGACCCTGGCTAATAGTCATAAACATGTCCTAAGTCTGAAATATTGAGTCTGAAATACTGCACTAAACTGATCTGGACTAAAGAATATGAGAGTAAATTGTACTGACTAGTGGGAGAGGCTATAATCGACATATAACCACGTGAGCTAAACGTGGAGTGCGATGTACACACCCCATCGGTAGGACCCAATATACCTTGCCAGGGTATAAAGGCATAGACTGTGAAATTCACTGTCAAAAGGGGACGTTAGGCCAAGTAAATAAAACATACGGTGGCAACATAGTTCTGGAGCCTGGGTGCTATAGAACCCCGACCCTTTCGGTGCTAAGTCCTACTCCCACTGGAAAGTCCTATAACTGCTACTACTGACAAGCAGATAGCTCGATACTGGGGTCCAATACTATACTGACCCAGGGATACTGTTAGAGAGTTCCGGGAGCGTCTTATAGGATAAGATTTGGAAACTCAGTTCTAAGACTGGTCATAGCTGCTTATTTGGAGCGTCATAACATTCTAGAGAACAAACTAATAACTAAACTGGGGTCCTGGTGCTTGTCAGAGCTATAACTGAAATTTGATGACCACCTAATGGACCAAATAACTGTAATTTGGGTCTGAGTTTGATAAGTGAGAGGTACCACTGACACCTCGGGAAAAGACTATAGTCAAACTGATCAGCTGACATTTCTGACTAACACTGAATATTCTAGTACTTTGACTAAAGCTGAACTAACAATTTTGAGAAAACACAAAGCATATAGGCTTTTTTCCTAAGACTAAATATCATACATGTAACTGAGTTTTTAACACATACAAGTATCATAGCCCCTAACTCTGAATGATGCTAACTATTTTCAAGAATTCAAAGCTTAAGCAGGATTCTAATTTATGACTTTCCAAAAGTTAGGGATGAATTTCTAAATTGATGGAACAAGCATCATTTTGATTAAAAGATGATGGAAAATAGCTACAATTAACATAGCGATATGATTCTACAAGAATTAATAAAGAACAATAACAATATAATCAATTTCGTAAGTTCGGGGCTAGGACTGAAAGTTAACAGAGAGAGTTTTGGGAGACGCAAGGGGAGAACAATCTCCTTGCTGAATTCCCACATACATGAAGAAGAAAACCCTGGTGAAAAATTCCTGAGAAAACTAACAAGAAAAATCAATCCTAGCTCCTGCTCTGTGCTTCCAGAGAAGTTTCACGCTCTGTTCTTGAGGGAGTTGAGAAAAATGAATGAAAAGGGTCATTCTAACCCTTTAATTTCCTCCTATACGAACCTAAAACGACATGGTTTCATGTTTGGAAAGCTGAGAAAATACTAAAATACCCCTCGTAGAAAGAATTGAAAACTGCCCTACCGAAACAACGGATCTCAGAACGGGTCGTTGGTTCAAACAACGGCCCGTTGAAAGTTGTCGTTGGTTCTGGTTCAGAAGCTGGACCTAAAAAACTGAAACAATGGGAGGATCCAATGGTCCGTTGGAAGCTTCAACAAGCTGTCTGTTCCTGTTGTGGTCTGGGAGAGGGAAACTCGGGCCCTAAGAAAACGAGTGATACAACGACTCATTGGTAGAAACAACAGATCGTTGAACCCACGCATTGTCAACACTGGTGAGGTCTAGGTCCTAATGATGGGTGGAAAGGATGGCCTATTTGTACCAACAACGGGCTGTTGATTCCACTCGTTGCTTCCTAGCACAAACCCAACCCTCACTGGAAGTCTAACAATGGCTGCCTACAATGGGTCGTTGGAACTACCAATGACTCATTGGTCAGCTCGTTGTTTCTGGGAGGAATTTGCTGAGCAAACCGCGACTCCTTACAATGGCCCGTGGGTTCCACCAACGGTCTGTTGTTTGGGTCGTCTAAGACAGAAATTTTTTCTATGTTTCCCAGGTTTTTCGTGCAACGTCTGAATTTGGTCTAGGAATGTTTAGGGGTGTTACATACAAACTTACCTGGGACCCAACGAGTCAAGCAATGACTCATGGTGTCACCCAACTAGTCGTGGCCCGAGTCGTGGTCCTTGGATTAGTGTAGCTTCAATATGGGTCACTTAATGAAGCATTAGGTCTCCCAACGATTCATTAAGTGAGCAGTTATCACCCTTTTCCTTTTGATTCTGACTTTGATCCAGTGTACATGATGGAGGAACTCACGATTCATTTCTTAGAGAAACAAATCATTGAGTCACCCGTTGCTCCCCTGTTTTCTACAGTTCTCTTCACGTTTTGACTGAACGAGTCATCAGGTCACACAATGACTCGTTTTGTGACCTTTTGCACTAGAATTGAAGTTCCAGATTTTGGTTCCGACTTCAAATTTTCCATCTTAATCACCTGCACCTATCAACAAACGTAAACACTATATATTTCTTACATTACAACTTGGGTTGCCCCCGAAGAAGTGCTTGATTTAATGTCACGACACGACGTGGATGTTTTGTCTACTCAGACTTCATCAAAACACCTCCATGGGTTGCCTTCCATACAACGCCTGATTTAACGTCGCGACACGATTCAATTCCCCCAAGTTACTCAGATTTCACTCAGGGTCCATAGGTCTACCAGTTTGAGTTCTTCACTTCTCCCCAAATAAGCATTCACCCGCTAACCATTTACTTTGAACCTCTTTCCCTCATGGTTTTCTAATTTGATTGCTCCGTAGGAGAATACTTGGACCACTTGAAAAGGTCCTAGCCACTTAGGCTTCAACTTTCCAGGAAACAAACGGAGTCTAGAATTAAATAGTAACACCATATCACCCGAACTAAATTCTCTTTTCTCAATCTTCCAGTCATGTTGAATTTTCATCCTTAATTTATAAATTTCATAACTCTCATAAGCTTTCAACCGAAATTCATTAAGCTCATTTAACTGATCAAGTCTCAAGTTTTCCGCTTCGTTCCAATTTAAGTTCAGCTTCTTGAGCGCCCACATTGCTTTGTGCTCAAGTTCGACCAGAAGATGACATGCTTTACCATAAACAAGCTGATACGGAGACATACCTATAGGAGTCTTGAAGGCGGTCCGATAGGCCCGTAAAGCATCATCTAGATTTTTTTCCCAATCTATCCGGTTTGCATTCACAGTATTCACCAAAATAGTCTTTATTTCCCGGTTGGTGACTTCAACCTGCCCACTAGACTGCGGATGATTGGGTGTGGCCACCTTGTGTTTGACCCAATATTTTTCCAATAAAGAGTGAAACAACCGGTTACAGAAGAGCGAACCCCTATCACTAATGATTGCTCTAGGAGTCCCAAATCTAGCAAATATATTCCACTTCAAGAACACTGTGATACTCTTCCCTTCATTGTTTGGTAGAGCAACTGCTTCCACCCATTTCTAAAGGTAGTCAACAACAACAAGTATGTACTTCATCCCATTTGAGCTCACAAATGGACCCATGAAATTAATGCCCCATACATCAAATAGCTTAATGACGAGGATGGGAGTAAGAGGAAGTTCATGCCTCCGTGATATGCCTCCTTGTCTTTGACATGTATCAGATGCCTTTGCAAAATCATGGGCATCCTGGTGAATGGTTGGATAATAGTACCCACATTATAGAATTTTATGGGCTGTGAGAATCCCATTGTGGTGGCCTCCAATAGGAGATGAGTGACAGGCCTCCAATATACTCAGCATCTCCACCTCGGGTACGCATCTCCGAATAACCTCATCATCACATATGAGAAATAAGTAGGGCTCATCCCAGAAAAATTTCTACACATCGGACATAAACTTCCTCCTTTGGTTAAAAGATAAGTGCTCTGGTACAACATCACTCACCAGATAATTAGCAAAGTATGCAAACCATGGGATGAGATCTTGTGATGCCGCTAGAACCTACTTGTCTGGGAATGCGTCATCTATGTCATGCTCATTTCTAAGTGTTGCATCAGGTTCCAATCTGAATAAGTGATCTGCAACCTGATTTTCATTCCATTTCCAGTCTTTTACCTCAAACTCAAACTCTTGTAGCAGCATAACTCATCGAATCAACAATGTCTTGGCATCCTTCTTTGCCATCAGATATCTCAAAGTTGCATGGTTTGTGTGGACTATCACCTTAGTTTCGAGCAAGTATGCCCAAAACTTCTCAAATGCAAAAACTACAGCCAACAGCTCCTGTTCTTTCACGGTATAATTTTTCTAAGCTACATTAAGAGCCCTGCAAGCATAATAAATTGGATGAAAAATCTTTTCACGCCTTTGACACAACACAGCTCCTAGGGCCACACCGCTAGCATCACATATAACCTCAAAAGCAAAGACCAGTCGGGTGCCACTATAATGGGGGAAGTAGTTAATCTCTCTTTAAGACATTCAAACACCTTCATACATGCATCATCAAAAACAAACTTCACCTCCTTCTCGAGTAGTTTACACAATGGATGTGCAATTTTGAAGAAGTCCTTGATGAATCTTTTGTAAAAACTTGCATGACCCAAAAAGCTTTGAACACCTTTCATGGAAATTGGAGGTGGAAGACTAGAAATTACGTCAATCTTGGCCCGGTCTACCCCATACCCTTACCAGAAATCTTGTGGCCTAGCACTATTCCTTCCTTGACCATGAAATGGCACTTTTCCCAATTAAGTACCAAGTTTGTCTCTTCGCATCTCTGAAGCACCTTGCTCAAATGAACCAAACACTCCTCGAATGAATCATCCACCACCCAAAAACCATCCACAAAGACTTCAATGATGTCTTCCACCATGTTAGAAAATATTGACATCATGCAACGCTAAAAAGTGTCGGGTGCATTACATAAAAATATGGACAAGTGAATGTGGTCTTCTCTTGGTCTTCAGGGGCTATAAAAATCTGATTGTACCCCAAATAACCATCAAGGAAACAATACCATCATCTTCCTGCAAGTCTGTCCAACATTTGGTCCATGAATGCCATCGGAAAGTGATCCTTTTGTGTCCAACAGTTCAGCTTTCTGTAATCCATGCATACTCTCCAACTGATGACTGGTCTTAGAATAATGAGCTCATTGTTAGCATTTGGGACCACCGTGATTCCTCCCTTTTTCGGTACACATTGGACTAGGATCACCCATTTGCTGTCTGCAATAGCATAAACCACACCTGCATCCATCCAATTTATGATTTCCTTCTTGACCACCTCATGCATAGGTGGATTCAACCTACGCTGATGTTCAATACTTGGAATACAATCTGGTTCTAGCTGGATCTTGTGAGTGCAAATACCGTTTGGGATTCCAATAATATCTGCAATGGTCCACACAATGAATTTTTTGTATCTCTTCAAGACGGAGACCAAAGCCTCCACTTGCCATTCCACCAAGTCAGCTGCAACAATGACCGGCAAAGTGTTATCAACTCCTAAAAATACATACTATAAAGGGGATGGGAGGGCTTTAAGCTCTCACACTGGAATCTCCTCAATAGATAGCTTGGCTGGTCGGGTAACCCGATTCTTCAAATCAAGATCGATCTTCTTTGGATCATAAGTATATGGCCCCATGCTAGCAAGTGCATTTACAATCTCCTCACCCCCATGAATCTCCTCAGCACCAATTTCCATCAACACGGCTGCTAGGTCTTCGAGAATCAATAATTCCTCCATGGGCAAGACCTGTTAAATACAAAAGCAAAAACAGAAAAATAAAAAGGAAACAAGAACCAACAGTAAAAGAAACACAGTTAACAAAAGCCTTAGTCGTATTCCCCGACAACGGTGCCAAAATTTGATGTCGCCCAAGTTACACCTCACAATTGAGATATAAATTGGTCGATGTCAAATATAGAACCCAACTAGAGGTTGAGGTTGATCCCACAGGAATATGGAAAGAACTTAAGTTAATGCGAAAAGTTGTTACTATCGAGTTACTTATTTCCTAAGGGGAAAAGAAATAAAATAATAAACAAAAGTGAAACTACTGAATACTTAGATAAAAGTTGTTTTATATTCAAGTAACGAAATGACTAGGATTGTGTTCCCCAAGACTTCATAACCACAAGGCTTTTACACTAGTGATCTATTCCGGTGTTCAACATGCAATATCGGTAAGTTAGGTTCACCTAAATGGTCGGTCCCCTATCTAGATGATTATCACCACGCAACTTGGTCCGTATACGGGTGTACTTTTAATTGACCCTTACCCTTAATATCGGATAAGCTATCCCCGGACAAGTTCAAGCTATTAGATAAGGGTTGATAGCCTCAAATCTCCATTGTTGATTCTTTTTCCCATTCATTACCTCTGTGGTTTGATAAGTAAGAATAAGGTAAGTCCTAACATTTGCAACCATCGAGAATAAATAAAAACGATGGGAAAAATATTATATGCATTAAACCCTGTTCAAGAATCACTAAGTATTTAACCTATGTGTGTTAATTCATATTTGTTCCCCACAACCCTAGTTATGGGTTTAGCTACTCATGCTTGTATGATCAAAATCTCAAAATATTGAATAAATTATAATTGCAACTTACAAATTATCGTAGAAGAAAACCAAGTTAATTGAATAATACTCCAAAAATCAACAATAAATTCCAATGTTGCTTTTGATCCTCAAATTCAAGAACAAAACTGTAAACCTTGTTTGTTGACCCATGAATAATAGTACAACACCAAAATCTTACTTGAAAAATATTAATACTAAACTTCTTGTCCAAACTAAACCTAAACAGTGTATTTATAGTTCCAAGAAAATATTTTCCTAAATAAAACTAAAAACCAAATCGTCAGTGACCACAGGCTTGGTAACGAATCGTTGGGACCTTTGACGAGTCGTTCCTTGCTAAACATCAGTCATTCTCAGCATCGTGCCCATTTGTGGAAATGGGTCACCTAACGACTCGTTGTGCCTAGGCACGAGTTTTTAGGCCCCTCGTGGTCTAACTCCTTCAAAATTTCAGTGCACCTTACGGGTTGTTCCAGTGATCTGCCAATGAGTCATTTAGTCAACTAACGACTCGTTAAGTCTGTCGTCATCTCCACTGGTCACTTTGGAAATAATTTCTCTCCCAGTCTTCACAACTCATTATCAGATGTAACGAGTCGTTCCCTCAACCCATCAGGTACACTGTTTCTGCATCTTCAAAACTCGATAGTTGCCCACGACTTTAGCAACGAGTCATGCTTTTTGCCAATGACTTCAGCAACGAGTCATGCTTTTTGCCAACGACTTCAGCAACGAGTCATGCTTCTTGCCAATGACTCGTGAAGTGCTTGGCAGTCACCTTTTCAATTGTTTTAAGCTTAAATTTGCTGACACTTCCGAACCTGTTTTCCCGCTACATTAAATACAAAACACATCATACCTATATAGACATACCCGGAATGTGCATAATTTCTTGGTGTTAAGCGTCAAAAGTTTCATAAAATCATGGCACATCATATTTTAGGGTTATTCAACCTATCATATTGAATCACTTTGAGTCTTCTTTCCAATGCATCTGACCTTGCATCAATCGGAGTTCAGAATAAAAAGTTATGTGCATTGCAGTGAAGCACTATCAGTCACCTCGAGTGGTATTATGGCTTGTCGCCACTGGAGGGGTCAAATTTGTAGATGGGATTTCAGGGTTATTTTCATAACTTTTTATGTTTTACGTAACTAAACCAAGATATTTTGGGATTCTTAAAGAGTAATTAAGGGTTTTATTAGTCCAAAATCTAATTCCTCCCTTATCACAACATAAGATTCAATATCATTAAGCTCTCAAGTCATCAAGCAAGATAGGAAGTCATCATCTTCAACCTAGGGTCTATCAAGCTTGAGTCTAAGTTCTTCATTCCAGATATGTAAGGCTAACCTAAGTAAGGATTTGTAGTCATCCTTATGCCCTACATCTATGCAAAAAGTCATTGAGATTAAAGTTAGGATCTTTACCCAATTCTTGAATTGTCATTTCATTATCTATATATGTTGAATTGCCATTATTGAATTCTTCTTATTGAGTTGTTTATTGATACCTCTTGATTGTACTCAGACTCTCTTGATTCTTGATTCTTGATTCTTGCTTATTGATTGTTGATTGTTGAGGTTGGTTAATATCTCTTATCCCATGAACCCAATTGCATAAAAATAATAATTTTGAAAGCATTGTTATTTGAGTTTAATTGCATTATTTTCGTAAAGCAAGCAGATTTTTAAAAGAGTTTTCATGAAGACATTTTGATAACGAAAGTGTGATTTTTGAGCATGATTTTCAAAGCTAAAGTGAAATCTTGTTTTGAAACTCATGAGCCGATTTTGAGAATAGAGCTCACAAGTTTTCAATGAGGTGTTTGGAGCATAAGGTCTCTCAAGTATTTAATGATGTTATGAGGAAAAGGATCCAAATAAAATTTTTTAGACACTCATTATATTTATAGCTAAAGTGATTTATAATGAAGTTTTGAGTTGTCTCGATGAAGGTATAAGGAGATGAGCATAATGTTTTTGGGAGGATTACTTTGCATCGAGTTGGGTGAAGGGTTTCAAACAACCCATTAGACCAACAACTACGTAGCCAACATATGACATGATCATATTATTGATTCGGGTGACTCCTCAAAGATAGTCCTTAGTAAGAACTTTATGTTATGGATCCAAGATTGTGATTGTTCTCTATCCTGGCAAGGTTTTGAGCTGCTCAACCAACTTAAGCGAGATAGTTTAGTATCATGTGCTCATTCATGATAGTGTTTGTTATGAGAAACTCCCCAAGCTAAAGTTATGCAGTTTCACATATATTTTTAGAGATTGTTATAGTGCACAGTTTCATTGCATAATTATTTTATGCATCTTTTACACTTGTGTCTCATGCAATCTTAAGAGCTTCAGTTTCAGTCATATTATTTCAGTCAAATTACTTCAGTCAGTTATTTCTTTTGGTTTAGATATTTTTTCTTAATTATTGTTTCACTTAGCCATATTACATACCGTACATTCCATGTGCTGATGCCCTTTGGCACTGCATCATATTATGATGCAGATTCAAGTACAGGGGATAAGCAACATACACTTCATTAGGATCTCACTTCATTTAGCTTTGAAGAGGCCTTCTACTTTTGGAGAGTCTCAGTCTTGTTGAGTTATTTTATTTTAATAGAGCTTAAGGTACACGTGGAAGTTTTGTCCCAGCACCTGTCTTTAGTTATAAAGGATTCATAAATAGAGTTATAGTTGAGTCAATATGTTACTTTACAATATTAATTTTAGTTCAGTTAATAAATCTTACTTTATTATATTGATCCCATTACTTTATTGTGTTCTCAACAAGTAATAAGTCAGGCCAAGTGTTCGCTTGGATCACCAGGTGGTCTATGTGCCGGTCGCGCCCAGGGTGTAGGCTTAGGGCATGACAGGGACCTTTTGGATTTATATAGACTTAGTATAAATAGTCTTTTTTGTTATTTTTGACAGAGGAAAAACTTTCTTAGATAGTTTTAGCTTTGTTTTCATAGCTCTTTCATCGTTTTCATGGATTTAGTTTGTAGTGAAGACACCCATTGAAGATTTGAAGTCTTATTTATTAATTCATGTTTTCTCAATTCTCCTATTTCTTTGTAAGTGGATATTTCTAATTATGTATTTTTCTCTTCTTCTCTTGTTATGGGTAACTAAACCCTAATATAGGATTTTGAACCCAATGGGTTTGTGAACCCTAATGACCTCAATTGGGTAAAATTGATAATGGACTTGAGAATATTTGATTGATTTGGGGGTTTATAAAATAAGATTGGTGATGAAAGTCATCTAATCCTTCCTAGTTGCCTCTATTATGCTTGAAATAGAAAATTAAAGTTTACGTAACATAAATCATTAATGATCCAAGACTGCAACCCTTGTTTAATATATTCACCTAGACATAGGCGGAATCTAATTCTAGGTGAATCCATTGATAACATGCAATCGGGTAGAATAGAGTTCTCATCGATTTGACAAAATTGGTGTAGATTGACATTTTTATGACCGTTGAAAGACACCTAATGATTGCCTAAGTTGATTTATTGAATGTTCATTATTAGCCCATTCCCAGTTCCTCAATTTGACCGATTTATGGGGATCAACCCTAGAAGGGGACTCTTCTCTAGGATTTTCACTATATTGTTTACCCCTTAATCTTTCTATCTTTAGTTATAATTACTCTTTTCCCACTAACTTGATATACTTTCAAACTCTCGAATAAAATCTAAAAATGCTAGATAGTCAGGATCTAACAAAGTTTCTATGGATACAATCTCGACTCCTTGTTGGATATTATATTTACACCGACCGTGCACACTTCAAAATTTGTGTGGATTTGGGCGATATTCACCTAATTATTGTAATGTTCATTAATCATTAACTTTGTACATAATCAAACTCAAATATAGTGAATACTAAATATAAATGTTATTAAAGACAGAACTTCAAAATATCATCTATGATTTTGTTAATCTTGATGTCTCAATGATATCAAAAAATGATAATTATTACAGTAGTTAATTGGATTGTTTTCTATTTTATATTATAATACACAAAGATAAGTTGTGGTGAAATCACTTTTATGATCAATTAATATTAATGAAACCTAATAAATTGGGAAATAAGTCAATATGGGTATGTGTCACGACCCGAGTCTATACCTTGGACACGACACGGTGCCTAGAGCCATAAGTGGCTCCAAGCTAACCCATATATTAGCACATTTCTAACATATGAAAATTTATAAGAAATCTTAAGAGGAAGCTATTTGAAAATGAAAAAATTATTTTGTAAGTAAAGAGGAAATCTGATAAGACACTGAAATTTCAAACAAAATTGAGAATTAAAGATGAAAATAATACCCTCTACTAGAAAGCCTTCTAACAACTGATGAGCTATTAGGACAAGCCTCTCCCAGCTAACTCTAAAGTCTAAACACTTAAAATGACAAAAATTGAAATAAAGAGACTCTGATCCTCGAAAGATAAGGACTCACCCCTATCAATCTGCTATATATCGCTGGAAGGAGACTAACCACGTTGCTGAGTCTGGGTACCTAAGCTTATATAATAAAACAATATAGAATATAGAGAGTATGCGACATGTACTTTGAATGTACGAAGCATGTGAGATATGCAACTGAAATAATGCGCTTGCAAATAAAATTTGACAATATGAATGAACTAAAATGCAATGATCCTACCTGAATGCATAACTACCGAAGGTAATATGAAAGTCTTAAAATACTTCAAATTCTAGTAAGACTGTTTTAAGGGTCATGCACATATACTTAAGACTAAGAATTGTGACTAAACTAAAGACTGTAACTATATAGTGGGAGACTATGTTAACCGACATATAACCACATAAGCTAAACATGGAGTTCGGTATTTACTACCCATCGATAGGGCCCACTATACCTTGCTAGGGTATAGTTACTGCACTGTGTGATCATTAACTTAAAAACCCATTTGGGCTAAAACCTACGGTGGCACGTAGTTTTGAGAACCTAGGTGCGTGGGAACACCAACACACTCGGTACTAAATACTACTCCCAACGAAAGACATGATATATATATTACACTATACTTATTAGTTCAAGACTGGTGTCCTAAGACTAACACATAACTACTATTCTGAAAGTGTCTTGAGAGTCTAAAAGACCTAATAAACTGATAGCTTAAATATTGATAACAGATAAATGATATTTCTGACGATACTGAGCATACTTATAATTTCAAAATATTGACTTCTATTTAAAGCATTTATGCTAAAATTCATATTCAAGTGATAGAATTATAATAATACAATATATTTGACTGGATTCTAAATAATGCAAGTTTTATTCAAAAATCATACAAAAGATCAGGGCAAGGAAATCATACTTTTGAAATGAAACAAGGACATGAATTTTGGATAATAATAGTCATGGAAGCTTTAAAACATTGAGAAAATAGGGAAATTCAACAATTAGAAGAAAACCCCAGGTCATGATTTCTAGAAAACCTAAAAATCTAAGGTTTACTAGAAATCTTGTGACACAAGGGAGAAGGAAAACCCTTGTTAAAGTCTCCTGTACATGTAGAAGGAAACTCCTGAGAAGAAGCTTGAATTTATGAACTTGTAGGAAAAACCCTAGTTCTTACTTGGTAGAATTCCTAAACTTTTACATACTATTCTTGAGAGGCTAAGTTAGAATGGAGGGAGAAGAATTGACTAACTCCCTTAATCCCCTGCCAATTTATCCCAAAATAACATAGTTTAGGATTTAGGAACATAGAAAATTACAAGGATGTCCTTATGAAAATGAGCTGAAAAATTGCCCTGCCAGCCCTCACGAGTTGTACTGCGACCTGTGGTGATATACCACGGGTTGTAGTATGAAATTCGTGGGTTTTGGGTGACTTATCATCTTGCTAAAAATATTTCTATAGGTTCTTGGTACGGGTCATACCTAGATAGCATGAGTCGTATCATGACTCGTGGTGACTGGCTAGTCCTATCCGTCACACCTAACAGTGCTTCATTAAACTAGTCATAACATATTACTCCTAACTTTGATTGATTCAAGGTCAGATGTGTTGCAAAGAAGTCTAAAAGGGATTCACTTTGATGTGCTGGATTACCCAAAATCTCTTTGTAAACTGTGAGTTATGGTCACTTAATGTTGACCCTTGTAAGAACTTATACGAAAACTCAATCGGTAGGAAAGCTCTCAACTAAACTTTATGCTAGAGGTTCCTTATGAACTTATTTTGTATCTAGTGCACTTCTCATACATAATAATTGATCTTAACACATATTTTTCCTCAATATCATTGGATTCTGGTCTATCTATTATACCCCGGGAACCCAAGGATCAGACCCGGGCCTCAAACGGGGAAAAATTTGGAAAATATTACAGCAGTGCAGAACGAGTCATTAGACGACTCGTGAGGAGACCCCACGAGTCTTCAGGTGGCTCTTGGGAAGGCTGGACTGTGTTAAGGAGCTGAGGTCCTTGGGAACGACTCATGGTCAGCCACCACGTGTCGTCAGGTCTCTCATGGGGTGAGGTTAAGGGTTATCCGGGAGGTTTGACCAGTGTACCTAACAGATGGGACCCACGAGTCGTGGCCAACCCTAATGACTCGTGAGGTGGGTCATGAGCAAGCTTGTAGAATTTGATTAAGGATGAGGCAGTGTACTTACGGAAGCTGATAATGAGTTGTTGCCTCGGGGGACGAGTCGTCATGTCCTCTGTTAAGAGCCCAGATGAAAACTTCCAGTGGACTCGACAAAACAACCCAACGACTCATTGTCCTTAGTAATGAGTGGTTAGGTAGCCCGTTAGGGTCACCTGGCAGTTATTTATAGCGATTTAGTAAGGGCCTTCTCGTAATTTCCTAAACTCCTAAGCTAAACTGCGTCGTTTTGAGGTCGGGACAGGGTCTTTTAAGGGAAATCATCCATGATAAACCTCATTTGATACTTGTAAGAGTAGAGAGGAAAGAGGAAAGGTATTCAAGTGTCTTCTTCAAGATTCTTGAATGGGTGGTTTACTCCCTACCCATGCCCAATTTCTCTTAAATACATAGTTTAAATTACAAACTCTTAATGGGTCATAACCCAATTGGATGTTTCCTCAAAAATCGGTATGAATGTTGTAGTATGTTTAAAGTCACGGGTTTGAATTTTTGGGCTGTTTTCACTCATTTTCTTCAATATTTTATGATTTAATCCCTAAAAGAACATGTACCCTAAATCATGGGATTCGTAGTGAAATTCATAATTATGGTGGTTTCTAAAGCATGATATGAACTTTTGAATTCTAAGCGTGTTTTCAATTACTCATGTTATTATGATAATGTTTTCCATAAATTTATGCAATCCAAGTATGGTTGAGATTATAGGCAATGCCCACATTTATCTTATGATTCATGAACTATAAGTTTGGCCGAACCAAGGGCCTCATTTCCATGGATAGTTTCACGAATTCTCAAGCATGTTATGGTTATCACAATTTAACTTGCCATGCATGTCATATATGAATTTTATGAGAACGATGCATGTTTTGGGAGTAGCACTTAACACCGAGTAGGTCCGGAGCCTAGGTTATGCCCTGAATCTCAAAACTACGTGCCACCAAAGGTTATGTTTTGGACTGCCTCAGTGTCCCCTTTTCCCTATAGGGTCTTCATGAGTGAGATCACACCTTTCATGGTTCATACCCTTAGCAAGGTATGGACGGCCTCTCGACTAGGCTTACAAGTCGGGCTCCATGTGTGCTCGTATGGGGTATGTCGGTTATAGAAATCTCCCACTGTTCCTCATTGTTGTAATTCATGTAAGGTATGTTATTTTTTTTCAATTTATGTTTTATGAACTATTTTCCCTCATGTTATGACTATGATAGGTATTCGAATATTTTGGAAAAATCTTGAGCCTTACAATATACTTATGATTTCAGTTTTTTTTTCATGATGTCCCCACTAACTTTCATGATTTTAAGAATTTTCTTGCATACCTTACATACTCAATACCTTCCAGGTACTGACCCACATATTTTCAAGATCCGGTTTGCAGGTTCAGTATCGTTCTTAGCTTGCTCTCAGTTCTGCTCTCAGTTCTCAGTGGGGAATCCCCATGATTCAGGGGCTTTATGTTTGGATTTTTTTCTGTCTTTTAGTTTTCAAAATGTTGGGGTTAGTTTGGGTCTTTTCCCTTCAACTCGTCTATTATGATTAGAGTCTTTCAGGCCTAATTGTAGTATTCAGCTATTTACACTTGGATCATCTACTGTTGTTTCTTATATTTCATGTAACGTTTTTATTTAGTTCATGAATATTAAGCTAATTCTTCCGCCTTCTGTGAATGGTTTAGCTATATGCTCATGCCATGAATTGACTTGGGATCTCTCGGGGTTCCTTGTCCCGTGTCTACAATTTGGGTGTACTCTCCGGTCGTGACACTATCCCCATAACTAGGATGGTTACTACGACTCATACCACCTCATTACGAGTCATATTGAGGCTCGTGGTCTCTGATAAATCCTGGACACTTCTCTGAACCTCATCCCACGATTCTATACTACAAACAATACCACCTTACCATGATTCATCCCTTGGCTCATGGTATCTAAAAACCTGAAATATATGCTGCTCCCCACAGGTCAAGTCACAATTTGTGGTTACTCCTTATGGGTTGTGGTATCACTTGTACTGTGGGATTATTGTCCGATTCTGCTGGTTTTTCTACTTTATGTCTAGGATCTAACCTTAGAGACTTTTGGGATGTTACAATGTGATATTCCACTCTTAAGTCACTATATTACTTGTTGACCATATGCATTTGCATGTGTAGTTGAAAGCAAATTAGTTTTTGGTGCCATTACCTAGGACATAAAAATTAACTGTTTATTTAGTTTTTTATTATTATATTTGACATTCAAATGTTAATGATTTGATCATAGTTTCTCTTACTGTAGGTATTAATCTCTGAATATGAAGGCTTGTTGGAATAACAACTTGGAGAATTTCAAGGAACTAGAGAAAACTTTCCATTGAAGGAAAAGGGAGTTGAGATTCCTTCAAAATCAACACGCTACCTCTCTTAAGGAAATGGTAGCTAACGATCCTGCAGTAGTGCAAGATATGGCAATTCCCTTAGTGGGTAATTTCACTTAAAGCATTGTTAAGCCCAGTTGTATTGGGTAATTAGAACTTACAAAGGAGCTTGATCCAGTTGCTATATTCTAATGGGCAGTTCATAGCTTTACCATATATGGAGTCTCAACAACATCTTTTGAACTTTCTAGAGATCAGTGATACTTATATTACTAGGGGTGTCATATCTGACTATGTTGGACTCACATTGTTTCCTTTCTTCTTTCTTTGAGAAGCAAAGAGGTGGTTGAAAGCAGAACCTCTGAATTTGATCACTATATGCAAGGATTTATCCGAGAAATTTTGGTTAGGTTCTCTCCATCATGGATAATAGTGGGACTGCTGATGTTAGGTGTCTTTTATACGTCTATTAAACATGTTTCACCATATTTATACCTAGTTTTAAGGAAAAATAAGCTAAATACACCTAACTATTTCTCATATCATGTTATTAGACTAATGAAAGTGTTCTGCCTATCTTACAGGTAAAGCTCCAAAAAAGTGACAAAGTACGGAGGTGTGTGATGTCCCTCACGGAGAAAGGATCAAAGCATGCAAATACATTACTTTGGAGGTCACTTGGTGAACATGGGAGAAGAAAGAAGAGAAAAATAAACTAAATATGAGATTTCAAAGAGGCAGTAACACCCCAAAAATCCCTAGCTTAAATATGAGATCTCAAAGAGGCAGTAACACCCCAAAAATCCATAGAGCTAGCCCCTAGATTTAAAACTTGATCATGTAGAAAACTAGGAAATAATTATTAGTACGAGTCACAGTATGACTCATGATGATGTGGTACGAGTTGTACTAGGTCTCGTGAGATGAGGTTTCAAAGGGTCAGCAGAAATTTTCCAGTAACCCACGGGTGATTCATACGAGTCACAGTAGGGCAGTACGAGTCATACCATGATTCGGCTACGGGTTCGGGGAGTTTGACAGGATGTGTCAAGGAAACCACTAATGCACCTCATGATTCATACCAAAATGGTACGAATCGTACAAACTAGTCGTGAAATAAGTTTCTAGGAAGTTTTCAGGAAATTTTGGGAAGCCACGAATCGTGGTATGACCCGTGGTATGACTGTATGAATCATGGTAGGCTCCCATAGGATGAACAGCAGAGTGTGGTTTAAGGCGGAGTCCTTAGCCACAAGTGTCAATACGGATCTTATGATCCCGGTATGACTCGTAGGTTGGGTCGTACCACTAGACGAGCAGTTTTTCAAAAAACATTACAGGGGTATTTTTGTAACATCCCATTATTTTAGTTTCTAAACTACGTATTATTAGGGTAATTTGGAATGGGATTTAAGAGATTAATCAATCAGTCTCTCCTTACTCTTTGCTAATATCTCAAATCTTCATCGTAAGAACTCAGACAGACTCTCAAGACAAGAACTAGGGCTCCTGCTTCTTCTCAGAAATCTCAAGCTTCTTCTTAGGGATTTCTTCTTCAGGTATGTGAGGACTGAGCAAGGATAATCATTTCAACCTTGTGCCCCCATGTATTTTCAGAAATTCTTATCATTTTAGCCCTATAGAAATCATGAGTTAGGGTTTCCAGAAAGATGATGATTTTTCCTTGCATTTTAATAATTCTTCCAGTTTCCCATGAGCAATATTATGTGAAACTCATCTATTGTCTTCAATTATATGTATTCATTTATAGCCTTAAGTTTAGCATGATTCTTAGGTTGAACCTTGCATGAGTTAAAGGTTGATCTAAATTACTCTCTTTATATTTGATATTATCTGAGCATAATTTTCTTCATGCATGCTTTAACTAAAGTTAACATTTTAAGATTTTGACTATACTTAGTACTTTCTAGAAAGGTTAGTTTATCGGCTTATTGCTTATAAGTCTATCAATACTTTTCAGTAAATTCATTTATCAGGTTCTTTTGGCTCTTAGAACACTTTAAAATAGGTTGTTCTGGATTATCCTTAGAACACTAATTTTCGAGCTAATCAATTCAGTTTGGTATATGTTGAAACTTAGTATGCAGTAGTACTTAGAATTGAGCGGACCGAGGTTCCAACGCACCCAGGTTCCCAGAACTACGTGCCTTTGTAGGTCTTTAGCCTGAATGGGAATGAGTATAGTGATAAAAAACCAATGCCTTTATACTTGCCAAGGTATATTAGGTCCTATCGATAGGGTGTATACATAGTACTCCACGTCTAGCTAACGTGGTTATATGTCCATTAACGGGCACTTGTATAGTACAGTCCATTCCCAGATCTCAGGATATGTTTATGACCCTTAATTAGTTTTTACTAGCTTTACAGTATTTTCATATGTTAGACCGTTTATAGCATTTACGTTTCCAGACATGGTCATTCCATATTATTTTAGTGGTTTTACTTATACTTTCTTATCAGCATGATTATGTTTATACCTGCATAAAACCACATAGTCAGTACATTCAAAGTACTTATGCATACTCCCTATGCTATATCATTTTTGTATATAGGCTCAAGCATTAGGCTTAGCAGCGTGATTAGTCTCCATTAGATTCTGTCCAGTAGTTTATCTAGTGGTGAGTCCTCCTCTCCCGAGGGACAAAACATTTCTTCTAATTTAGTAGTATGGTTTTAGTTTTCAGATTTTAAAGTTACCTCGGGGCTTGTCTCAGCAACTCACTAGATCGCTTAGAAGGCTTTCAGACAAAGTATATTAATTTTAGCTATACCTCGTGATGTTCTTGGAATTTCAATATCCTATCAGATGTTCGTATACTTTTAAAAGTATTTTTTTATTTTTAGATACAACAACTTCCACTTATGATTTTATTATAGTAGTATAATCATGTTAGACTTTGCTATTCCAGGGGTTAGCCTGGGGCCATTCGTGGTTTTAGGCACCATGTCGCGTCTAAGATGCAGACCTGGGTCATGACAAACTTGGTATCAGAGCCTCCGGTTTAGAGTGTCCTAGTACGTTTGATAGCCGCGTCAAGTAGCGTCCTTTTCATAGGTATGAAGCGCGCCAAACTTATGAGGGGGAGGCTACAAGGGGTTTTAGAAAAATTCCCTTTTCTTCATGATTCTTACCGTGCAATAGAGTGTGAATCTCTAAAATGTACATCTAACTCGTGCTCTACCATTTTTAGTTGACGATTCCTCCCAGAAGGGGAAACAGAATGAGGACTGGAAATGCCAACCAACAAGCCCCACCAGCTCCAGAAGCCCCTTAATATGATTAGGTGACACCCGCTGAGTTCCAGGCTGCTATTCAAATGCTACTCAGGCGGTGACCAACCAGGTCAACCAGCAGGCCATCAAACCTGCTAATACAAGTAGGCTTACAACTACTGCCAAAGTCTGAGACAGTACACGGATGAATCTCTCAAAATTTCATATGTCTGAGGTAGATGAGGACCCATAGGACACTATTGATGAGGTACAGAAGATCACCCAAATCATCGGTGTTACCTCCATTGAAAGTGTAGAGTTGGCCACCTATAAGCTGAAAGGAGTGGCCCAGATATGGTACAGACAATGGAAAGAAGGGAGACGGGTTGGTGCAGGTCCAGTGAAATGGGACGAGTTCATGACCGTGCTTTTGGATAGGTTCTTTCTACAAGAATTAAGGGAAGCAAAGGCTGCGAAATTCATCAATTTAAAATAGAATGACATGATGGCACAGGAGTACACCTTATGGTTCACTCAACTGTCAAAGTATGCTCCGGAGATGGTTCCCGAGCTAAGGGCTCACATGATCAAATTTGTAAATGGAGTCTCAGACTTGGTGGTTAAGGAGTGCAAGACTGGCATGCTCTTAAATGATATGGACATCTCCAGGCTTATAATCCATGAACAATAGATAGAGATGGAAAAACGGAAGGAGATAGAAAGGGAGAGTAAGAAGGCGAGGACAAGTAAGTTTAAGTATTCCCAGCAGAGGTCAGGAGGTGGTAATCACCCCCAACAGCAACAACAATAACCTCCAGCACCATCTTCAGCCAGTGCTCCTTCTTCTAGGCCTCGTAATGATCGGAGGGGTGAAGCATCAGCCTCCTAGTCTCAGAGACATGTCTCCAGTAGCATTATTTTCCCTGCATGTCCTAAGTATGGTAAGAACCATCTAGGTGAGTGCCATCTTGAAAAGGATGGTTGTTTTGGTTGTGGCCAGCTAGGTCACAAATTGAGGGATTGCTCGTCAATAAGACGGGGGAAGCCCCAGTCCACTACATTAGTAGCTCCGCTAGGTCGCTCAACTCAGTAGGGTACTACCTCAAGTACAGGTGGCGGTCAGCTCTTGAACCAATTTTGTGCCCTATCCTCCTGTCGGGACCAGGAAAACTCACCCGATGTAGTCACTGGTATGTTACATCTCTTTCAAATAGATGTTTATGCTTTACTAGATCCAGGAGCCATACTATCCTTTGTGACTCCTTATATTGTTGTAAAGTTTGATATTAGTCTAAAAATTCTCTCAGAGCCATTTTCAGTCTCCACTCTGGTTGGTGAGTTCATTTAAGCCAGTCGGGTAAACAAAAATTATTCGGTCGCAATGTTACATAAAGTAACCTCAGTTGATCTAGTAGAGTAAGATATGATCCATTTTAACCTCATTGTTGGCATGGACTGGTTACATTCTTGTTATGCATTAGTTGATTGCACAACCATAATGGTTAAGTTCTAGTTTCCTAATGAACTAGTCCTAGAGTGAAGGATAGTACTTTAGCGCCTAAGGGCCAGTATATCACATACCTTAAGGCTAGGAAAATGATCTCAAAGGGGTACATTTATCACTTGGTTAGGTTTAAGTATTTTTGTTCTGAAACCCCAAATCTTTAGTCAATTCCAGTCATAAATAAGTTCCCAAATATGTTTTCCGAAGATCTTCCCAGAGTCCCTCCTGAGCAGAGAATAGACTTTGGCATAGACCTTCTTCCTGATACCCAACCTATCTCAATTCCTTCTTATAAAATTGATCCAGCTTATCTTAAGAGTTAAAAGGACAACTGAAGGACCTTTTTGATAATGGTTTCATCAAACCCAACACCTCTCTATGGAGTGTCCCAGTCCTATTTGTATGAAAGAAGGACGGTGCACTCAGAATGTGCATTGAATGCTGTCAGTGGAATAAGGTCAAAGTCAAGAACTTGTATCCCTTACCCAGGATTGATGACACTTGTTCGACCAACTCCAAGGAGCTAGCTAATTTTCCAAGATAGACCTCTGATCAAGATATCATTAGGTCAGAGTCAGAGAATGTGACATTCCAAAATAGTCTTCAAAATTGTAATACCCTGAAAGCCCTAAGATCAGACCTGATGGTTGAAAAGGAGAAAATAGGAATTTCTGCACCAGGTAACAAGACGAGTCGTCTAGTGACCCGTAAAGTACACACGAGTCGTTGGGTGACTCGTGGAGTGAAGGGAGAGTTAGGTTGGATTTTTTGGTTTGCGGGTTGACTACGAGCGAAGCCACGATTCTTGGTCAGGGCCACGAGTCGTAAGGCTGGCCATGGTCAGAAGTTTGACTTGGATAATGAAAGGTTTGGCAGTGCTCCCAACGACCAGTCACCACGAGTCGTCAGGTACACCACGAGTCATGGTGTCCCTTATGATGACCACCAGAGGTATGTTTTCTAGTGCTGGTGATGAATGCAGACGATGAGTTGTCCCCTCAGGCAACGAGTCATCAAATCCCTCGTTGGGACTGTTAGTGTGTTATTCCCTATGAATTTATTAAGGTCTTTTCTGTAATTCCTAAGTTCCTTAGACCTAAACAATGTTGTATTAAGGTCAGCTAGGTGTCTTTAAGAGGTCTTAACTCATTCTAAACCTATCCCTCTCCATGCATGCAAGCCTAGAAGTTTCTAAGTTTTCACTTACAAATCATGTTTTCAAAGTTTTACAAATTATGATGCCCAATTATGAAAGTTCATGNTCTATATTCATGTTTTGACTATCAAAGTCTATTTCAAGGTGACAATCTAGAAAAATTATCCCTTCCCTAGAATTGATGACCTGTTCGAGCAACTTTGGGGTGCTAAGTGTTTCTCAAAGATAGACCTCAGATTCGGGTATCATCAGCTCATGGTTCGGGAGAGTGACATTCCGAAGACAGCCTTTAGGACCCGGTATGGTAGCTATGAATTTGTAGTTATGTCTTTTGACTAATGAATGCTCTTGTAGCTTTAATATATCTAATGAATAGGGCGTTCAAGCCATATTTTGATCTGTTCGTGATTGTGTTCATAGATGATATTCTCATATACTCTCAGATCAAAGAGGAGCATGTTGCTCATTTGAGGGTGGTGCTACAGACTCTTAATTCCCCAGTTGTATGCAAAGTTCAACAAATGTGAGTTTTTGTTAAACTCGGTAGCATTTTTGGATCATGTGGTGTCAAGTAAGGGTGTACAGGTGGACTCTAAAAAGACAGACGCGGTTTAGAATTGGCGTAGACTAGTGAGTCCTTTGGATACCAGGAGTTTCTTGGGCTTAGCTAGTTACTACCAGAGGTTTGTTGAAAGGTTTTCAAATATTGCAGCACCGTTGACTAAGTTGACCTAGAAGAAAGTGAAGTGTCAGTGGTCAGAGGCCTGTGAGAATAGCTTTCAAGAGTTGAAGACTCGGCTCACCTCAGCACCGGTGTTGACCCTACCTTAGGGTACTGATGGGTTTGTGGTGTATTGTGACACCTCGAGAATCGGCCTTGGTTGTGTATTAATGTAGCATGGTAAGGTTATAGCCTATGCTTCTAGGCAGCTAAAAGTCCATGAAAAGAACTACCCGACTCATGACCTCGAGTTGGCGGCAGTAGTATTTTCCTTGAAGATTTGAAGACACTATTTGTATGGGGTCCATGTGGATGTGTTTATGGATCACAAAAAAGCCTACAGTACCTGTTCAACCAGAAGGATCTAAATCTATGTCAAAGAAGGTGGTTGGAGCTTCTTAAGGATTATGACATGAGTATCCTTTATCATTCGGGCAAGGCTAATGTGGTGGAAGATTCTCTTAGCAGGCTTTTTATGGAGAGTGTGACTCATGTAGATGAGGAGAGAAGAGAGTTCGTGATAGATGTGCATCAGCTTGCACGACTAGGAGTTCGCCTTATTGACCTGACGAATGGTGGTGTCATAATTCAAAAATGGATCAGAATCTTCCTTGGTGACCAGGTTAAATCTAGACAAGATGTCGATCCTATCTTGGTAATGATAAAGGAAGTCGATCAGAATCATAATGTGGAGGTTTTCTCCCAAGGTGGAGATGGTGTACTGCGATATCAAGGTCATTTGTGTGTATCGGGTGCTGATGTCTTGAGGGAGTGGATGTTGCATGAGGCTCATGGTTCTAAATATTCTATATATCTAGGTGACACCAAAATGTACCGTGATCTACGGGAAGTCTATTGGTGGAATGGTATAAAGAAGGACATAGCAGAGTTTGTGGCTAAGTCTCCGAATTCTCAACAGGTGAAGATTGAGCATCAAAGACTTGGAGGTGTGCTTCCAGATATTTGTATCCCTACTTATAAGTGGGAGGAGATCAATATGGACTTCATTATAGGGTTTCCTCGTACGCGTCGATTGTATGACTCTATTTGGGTGGTGGTAGACAAGTTGACTAAGGAAGCTCATTTTCTTCCAGTCAAAACTACCGATTCAGCGACAGATTATGCCAAATTGTATATTCAGGAGTTAGTTCGATTGCATAGAGTGCCCTTGTCCATCATATCAGATAGAGGTACTCAAGAGATCGTATCAGAAGGGACTTGGTACTCAAGTCATACATAGAATAACATTTCACCCGCAAATAGATGGTCAGGCTGAACGGCCCATTCAGACTCTTGAGGATACGTTGAGGGCGTGTGTGATTGATTTCAAGGGTAGTTGGGATGATCATTTGCCTCTCATTGAGTTTGCATATATCAACAACTACTATTCCAGCATTTAGATGACTCCATTTGAGACTCTTTATGGGCGGAGATGTAGATCGCCAATTGGTTGGTTCAATGTTGGTAAAGCTGTGTTGATAGGACCAGATTTAGTTCATTAGGCTTTGGAGAAAGTTCAGCTTATAAGGGAAAGGTTGAAAATAGCCCAGAATCATCAAAAATCCTATGTGGATATGAGGAGGAGAGAACTTGAGTTTGAAGTTTATGATTGGGTGTTTCTGATGGTATCTCCCATAAGCGGAGTGATGATGTTTGGAAAGAAAGGGAAACTCAGTCCCCATTATGTTGGCCCATAACGAATTATGAGACTGGTTGGCAAGGTAGCGTATGAGTTGTAGTTGTCCCAGATTTGGTTTCAGTACATCTCGTGTTTCATGTGTCACTTTTGAATAAATGCATGGCTGATCCAGCTTTGGTTGTCCTAGTGGAGAGTGTGGGTGTGATGATATTCTTAGTTTTGAGGAGGTTTCAATGGATATACTTGATTGTTAGGTTTGAAAGTTAAGAAATAAAAAATTATCTTCAGTAAAGGTTTTTTGGAGGAATCAGCATGTTGAGGGAGCTATGTGAGAAGTCGAAGCAGATATGTTGGCTAGATACCCACATTTATTCCCTCCCGACTCAGTTTTAGCTTGAGGTATCAGTTTCCTCCCTAGTACTCTATTTAGTTTAAATCTCAAATCATGTGTTCTAGTTTCTTTCATGTCAATCCATGTATGTATGATTCAGGAATTCAGTTCAGTCGTGTAATTTAGTTCGGAGTCAGTCACTCTGTCATTTTTCATCTTTAAATGTTCAGTCAGTGGTATGACAGTTGCATTTTTCAGCTTTGCAGTATGTTTATCCATATTCGAGGATGAATGTTCCCAAGGAGGAGATATTGTAATACCCCAAAAGCCCTAAGATCAAACCCTAATGTTGAAATAGAGAAAACAGAAATTTTTATATCAGGTCACAGGACAAGTTGTCCAGTGACCCATGAGGTACACTATAAGTCGTTAGGTGACTCATGGGGTGAATGGAGAGTTTGGTTGGATTTTTGGTTTGGAGTTTGACCACGGATGATGCCACGATTCGTGGTCAGGGCCACGAGTCGTAAGGTTGGTTGTGGTCAGGAGTTTGACTTGGATGATGAAGGGTTTGGCAGTGCTCCTAATGACCAGTCACCACGAGTCGTGGTGTCCCTTGTGATGACCAGCAGAGGTAAGTTTTCCAATGTTGGCGATGAATGAAGACGACGAGTCCTCCCCTCAGGCAACGAGTCGTGCAGTCCCTCGTTGGGACTGGCAGTGTGTTTTTCCCGACGAATTTATTAAGGGTATTTTCGTAATTCCTAAGTTCCTAAGACCTAAACTACGTCGTTCGAAGCTTAAATAGGTGTGTTTAAGAGGGTTTAACTTATTCTAAACCTATCCCTCTCTATCCATTGAAGCCTCTAAGTTTCTAATGGTGATCAAGCCTAGAAGTTCATAAATTGTTCTTCAATTTACTTGGGCATTCAATAAGGTTGAGAAATCAGATTTACCCAGGTATGTAGGGTTATGAATGGGTGTATTCATCCACTCCTATGCCCTATCCCTTCTCAAATTAATGGAAATTCTAATTGATGAATCTATGGGATTTTAACCCAACTTGTGAATTCTCTAAGTATTTATCATGGGTATAATCTATTCATGTTTCTAATTTTGAATTATGATTCATGGGCATGTTTTACAATGTTTTCACTTACAAATCATGTTTTCAAAGTTTTACAAATTATGATGTCTAATTATAAAAGTTCATGAAAAGATGAGATTGTGATCTATGTGTCTAAGTATGATGAGATGTTTATGATGCAAGTATGATTTTAAATTACCCATGTCTATATTCATGTTTTGACTATCAAAGTCTATTTCAAGTATGTTTAAGTTTTGGCAAGTCCATACGATCAAGTATGTTTCATGAGTTATCTCGATTTCATGCTTTTAGCTTACCATATGGATTTTGGAGTCTAGACTCCCTCTCTTTTCAACTTGTCGCATGGTTTGAGCCAAGGCTCCTCATGTTATATTTTCAGATTATGTATATCATGTTATAATTCAGTTTCATCACCAGATGATGGTTAAGCTTCGTTGAAAAATGTGGTGAGAATATGCACGTTTTTAGGAGTAGTGTCTAGAACCGAGTAGGATAAGGGTTATTCAACCCTGTGCCTCAGAACTACGTTCCAACATAGGTATGTTCAGATTATTTGGGACCTCCCTTATGAGCTTTTCCTGCCCCGAAGGGGCCTTCAACTTGATATCGATATCATGGTAGCGTCCTTAGCCCTAGCAAGGCTTTGGATGACTCTGCCGACTTAAGTGTAATAGTTGAGACCACATAAGCTCTATCATGGTAATGTTGGTTATAGGATGAGTCTCCCATGGTTCCTCATGATTTCAGTTATGCATGTTCATCAGTAATTATATTACGTTTTCAGCAGGTTTGACCCAATGTTAAGTTTTGCTTATGAATAATTAGTTTTAGCTTTGGGTCATTCGATTCAGATATGATATTTAGTTATGTTTAAATCATGTTTTCAGATAATAGCATGCAAACCCTACTCTCAGAATCTTATGATGAAATGTTTTATGATAAGCATGATTTTTTATTTTACTTACTTATCGGTTTTACTTACCTTGCATACTCGGTACATTCCACGTACTAACCGCATACTCTATGTTGTATCATTTCATGATATAGGCTCGGATATTCAGGTTCAATCCCGTTGTTAGCCAGATCCTAAGAGTAGAATCTCCAGCAAGAATTGGTGAATCCTCAACCTTCGAGGGGCCCCTTTTATCTGTTGTAATCAATATTTTTAGTTTCAGTCTTAGTGAGTTAGTTCGGGTCTTGTGACATCACCTCATCAATATGTAGAGGCTTATCAGACATAGTATGTATTCAACTTCAAAATTGTGTTATGTATTCAGATGTTCAGATGTTACTATATTCTCATACTTCTGCTATTTCATGTTAGACTTTTCTGCATGTATTATGTTGAGCCTTATATGTCATGTTCATGCCATAGGTCAACTTGGAGCCTCTCGAGGTTTTTTGACCTGTGTCTTGGTTCGAGCCTTTGTTCGGATCGTGACAAAAACTCGATATGGTCACCATGAATTCATGGTTATGTCTTTTGGACTAACAAATGCCCTTGCAGCTTCTATGGACTTGCTGAACTAGGTATTCAAGTAGTACCTGGACAAGTTCATTATTGTATTCATAGACGACATCCTTGTCTACTACAAAACAGAGGATGAATATGCAGACCACCTAAGGATAGTTTTGCAGACTCTTAAGGACCGCTAGTTGTTAGCTAAATTCAACAAGTGTGAATTCTGGCTGAAATCAATGTCTTTCCTCGGTCATGTTATCTCCAGTGAGGGTATTTAAGTAGATCTAAAGAAGATTATAGCGGTCAAGGATTGACCAAGACCCATTTCTCCGTCAGTCATCAGGAGTTTCTTGGGTTAGCCAGTTACTACAGATGGTTCATAAAGGGTTTCTCCTCCATTACCTCTCCTTTGACCAGACTAACTCAAAAGAAGATGATGTTTTAGTGGTCTTATATATGTGAGAAGAGTTTTTAGGAGTTGAAGACTCGACTCACTACAGCCCCAATTTTGACTCTTCCAGAAGGTTCAAATGGATTTGTAATTTATTATGATTCCGCCAAAATCGGCCTTGGATGTGTTCTGATGCAGCATGGGAAAGTGATAGATTATTCTTCCAAACACCTCAAGGTTAATGAGAAGAACTATTTGACTCACCATCTTGAGCTGGCAGCGGTAGTATTTACCTTGATGATTTGGAGGCACTACCTTTATAGGGTTCATGTGGATATTTTTACTGACCACAAAATCCTACAGTATATGTTTAGTCAGAAGGACTTGAATCTATGTTAGAGAAGGTGCTTGGAGTGGTTGAAAGACTATAACATTAGCGTCCTGTACCACTTGAGAAAGGCCAACGTAGTTGATGATACCCTCAGTAGATTGTCTATAGGGAGTGTCGCTCATGTTGAGGATGATAAGAAAGAACTGGTTAGAGATGCTCAAAGACTAGCACAGTTAAGAGTTTGTTCGATTGACTCAGCAGAAAGTGGAGTTGTAGTCTGGAGTGGTTCAGAATCCTCCCTTATGGTGGAGGTTAAGTCGAAGCAAGATGAAGACTCAATCCTACTCAAGTTGAAGGAAGCAGTCCTAAAGAAGGAGCTCAAAGCATTCTCTAAAGGGGGAAATAGTGTGCTCCGTTAACAGGGAAGGTTGTGTGTTCTAGATGTAGATGATTTAAGGCAATGAATACTAATAGAATCTCATAGCTCCAGGTACCCTTGCAACCCAGGCACCACAAAGAAGTATCGTCACCTATGGGAAGTCTACTGGTGGAATGACATGAAGAAGGACATTGCAAAATTTGTGGCTAAGTGTCCAATCTGCCAACAGGTCAATGTGGAACATCAAATGAATGGGGTTACGACTCAAGATATCAGTATTCCTACTTGGAAGTGGGAAGAAGTAAACATGGATTTCATTACGGGTCTACCTCGTATGCGCCGAAAACATGACTCAATTTGGGTGGTTGTAGACCGGATGACTAAGTCAGCACATTTCCTACCAATTAAGACCATAAATTCAGTGGAGGATTGTGCTAGACTATACACCCGGGAGTTAGTTAAACTGCATGGAGTCCCCTTTTCCATCATTTCGGATAGGGGTACTCAGTTCACCTCACACTTCTAGAAGTCATTTCAGAAGGTACTTGGTTTTCAGGTTAAGCTCCGCACAACTTTACATCCACAAATAGGTGGTCAGGCTGAGTAGACTATTCAGACTCTAGAGGATATGTTGAGGGCTTGCGTGATCAATTTCAAGGGTAGTTGGGATGATCACCTACCTCTTATCAAGTTTTCATACAATAACAACTATCACTGCAACATTCAGATGGACCCGTTAGAGGACTTATATGATAAGAGATGTAGGTCTCCTATATAGTTTTTTGAGGTTGGTGAAGCTACCCTAATAGGGCCTAAGTCAGTACATCAAGCCATGCAGAAGGTTTAGCTTATCAGTGAACAGCTAAAAACAACCCAAAGTTGACACAAATCATATGCAGATGTAAGGAGAAGAGAGCTTGAGTTTGTTATGGATGATTGGGTATATCTGGAAATTTCACCTATGAAAGAGGTGACGAGGTTTGGGAAGAAAGGAAAACTCAGTCCTAAATATGTTGGCCCTTACAAAATCCTAAGATGCATTGGAAATATGGCCTATGAGTTGGATTTGCCTGTGGAGTTAGCATTAGTGCACCCAGTATTTTATGTGTCTCTGTTGAAGAAATGCATCGATAATTCAACCTCAATTGTGAGTTTAGAGAGTGTTTGATGTAAAGGATAGTCTCTCTTATGAAGAGGTTCTGATTCACATTCTGTACAAAAAAGTTTGTTTGTTGAGGTATAAGAAGGTCACTTCAGCAAATGTTTTATGGAGGAACCAGCTAGTTGAGGGAGCTATATGGGAATCCGAAGTAGATATGAT
Source organism: Datura stramonium (assembly GCA_018107945.1). Classification (NCBI taxonomy): domain Eukaryota; kingdom Viridiplantae; phylum Streptophyta; class Magnoliopsida; order Solanales; family Solanaceae; genus Datura; species Datura stramonium. The sequence continues at coordinate 45,063 of JACEIK010001961.1, forward strand.
AGCTAGATACCCTCACCTCTTCCCTTCAAGCTAAGCTTCAACATGAGGTACTAGATTCCTCCTTAGTACTCTATTCAGTTTCATGTTAGTTTCATGCTCATCAATTCAATTCATGTCTTAATGTGCATCCATGTTGCATGAAAGCAGTTCAGTCATGTATCTCAGTCGGGAGAGTCATTCACTTCATCAGTTTTTGGTCTATCGTCTTCAGTAAGGGGCTGCAACTCTTTCCCCTATCTTTTCAGCTTATTTAGTCTCTCCATTCGAGGACGAATATTTCCAAGAGGGAGATATTGTAACTCCCCAAAACTTTCTAAGGCTAGCCCTTAGATTTAAAACTTGATCATGCAGAAAATTAGGGAGAAAATCCTCAGTATGAGTCACAGTATGACTCATGATGAGGTGGTATGATTCGTACCAGGACTCGTGAGATAAAGTTTCAGAGGGTCAATAGAAATTTTCTAGTAAACAATAGGTGATTCATAAGAGTCGTACTAGGGTAGTACGAGTCGTACCATGATTCATGATACAAGTTCAGGGAGTTTGACAGGAGGTGGCAAGGAAACACAACTGCATGTCATGATTCATACTATTATGGTACGGGTCGTACTAACTAGTCGTGAAATGAGTTTTAGGGAAGTGTTCAGGAAATTTTGGGAAACCACAAATCAAGGTATTACTCGTGGTATGATTGTAGGGATTATGGTAGGCTCCCTAGGATGAACTTTAAAGAGTGGTTTAAGGCGGGGTCCCTATCCACGAGTGTCAATATGGATCATATGATCCTGGTATGACTCATAGGTTAGGTCGTACGATTGGACAAGCAATTCTTTTTACCACTTTCCAGGGGTATTTTTGTAACATTCAATTAATTTAGTTCCTAAACTATGTAGTATTTGGGTAATTTGGAAGGGGATTTAGGAGAGTAATCGATCAGTCTCTCCTCACTCTTTCTTAATCTCTCAAAACATCACCATAAGAACTCATACAGACTCTCAAGGCAAGAAGTAGGGCTCCTGCTTCTTCTCAGAAATCTCATGCTTTTTCTTAGGGATTTCGTCTTCAGGTATGTGGGGATTGAGCAAGGGTATTACTTTCACCCTTGTGCCCCAAGTATTTTTAGAAACTCACATCATTTTAGCGCTATAGAAATCATGATTTAGGGTTTCCAGACAGATGATGATTTTCCCTTGCATTTTAATAACTCTTCCAGTTTCCTATGATCAATATTATGTGAAACTCATGAGTCGACTTCAATTATATATATTCATTTATAGACCTAGTTTTAGCATGATTCTTAGGTTGAACTTTGAATGAGTTAAAGGCTGATCTAAATTTCTATCTTTGTGTCGGACATTATCTGAGGTTAATTTTCTTCATGTATGCTTTAACTAAAGTTAATATTTTTAGATTTTGACTACATTTAGCATTTTCTAGAGAGGTGAGTTTATCAGCTTATTGCTTATCAGTCTATTAGTACTTATAAGTAAGTTCATTTGTCATGTTCATTAGGCTCTCAGAACACTTTCAGATACGTAGTTTCTGGGTTATATTTAGAAGGCTAGTTTTCGAGTTAATCTATTCAATTAGGTATATGTAGAAACTCAGTAGGGAGTAGTACTTAGTATTGAGCAGACCGGGGTTCCACTGCACCCATTTTTCCAGAACGACGTGCCACTATAGGTCTTTAGCTCGAATGGGCATGAGTTTAGTGATAACAAAACCATTCCTTTATACCTTGGCAAGGTATATTAGGTCCTATCGGTGGGGCGTATACATCATACTCCACGTCTAGCTCACGTGGTTATATGTTGATTAAAAGACACTCTCATAGCATAGTACAATAAGTGCCAGATCTCGGGATATGTTTATGACCCTTAATTAGATTTTACTAGCTTTACAGTATTTTCAGATGTTAGACCATTTACAACATTTACATTTCCAGACAGGGTCATTGCATATTATTTCAGTGGTTTTACTTATACTTTTTAATCAACATGATTATGTTTAAACCTGCATAACCTCACATAGTCAGTACATTCAAAGTACTAACTCATACTCCCTATGCTATATCATTTTTTGATATAGGCTCGGGCACTCAAGCTTAGTAGTGTGATTAGTCTCCGTTAGATTTTGTCCAGTAGTTTATCTAGTGGTGAGTCCTCTTCTATCGAGGGACAAAACATTTCTTATATTTTAGTCATATGGCTTCAGTTTTCAGATTTTAGAGTTACCTCGGGGCTTGTCTCAGCAACTCACCAGATCTCTTTGAAGGCTTTTAGACAAAGTGTATTAATTTTAGCTATAGCTCGTGATGTTTTTGGAATTTCGGTATCCTATCAGATGTTCTTATACTTTTAAAAGTATTTTGTTATTTTTTGATACAACAACTTCCACTTATAGTAGTACAATCTTGTTAGACTTTGCTATGCCAGGGATTAGCCTGGGACCGTTCGTAGTTCTAGACACTGTGTTGCGTCCAGGGTGCAGACTCAGGTCGTGAAAGAGGCCTTGCAAAAAAAGATGAAACAAAGATCTGACCATGCTATGAATCTCGCCTCATGAGCTTAAGATCGGGAGAACCAAGATATTTTCTAAGTATGGATAAAACATCAGGGCCTCATGGAGCGAGGCTGAGGGTGAGCCTAGACCTTGCCTCGTGAGGGATTTGTGTAGAGGAGATCATTTGAGCTTCTAATTATGGAAACCATGCTGGGCCTCATGAAGCAACAACTATAGTGAGGTATCACTTCACCTTAGAGCTCTTCGCACGAGCATGGGAAGGAAAATTTGTTTCAGAAACAAAAGCCCACCTATTTTTTGGTGTGTCCTTTTAATATTTTCCACTTAGTATAAAGGGACCCTTTTCCATATTTTGAGGGGGATTGGATATTTGAAGAGCATAAGTTCCAGAGGGAAATTTCTCAACCCATGGTTACTCTCTTTCTCATTTTCTTCTCTTTTCATGGAAATGAACATGATTAAATATGATTGTAACTTGAAGATGAGTGGCTAAAAGCCCTTATACTGGGGTTATGCCCTTAGCATGAATGTTTATATATGAACTCTACTTAATATTTCTTTTTTCTCATTAAAGATTGTTTAATTGATTCTTTACTTATTATTCTACTGATTTATAATCAGTAGAACACACCCATATTCTTCCCGGGGGAAAGGATTTGCAGCTAGGATAGAGATATACCTAGTCCAACTTATCAATTCAAATATGGGAGGTTAAATCTGTTTTTATTATGAGCATGCCATAGAGATATAGTCATGTATGTAATTTTAGCAAAATGTTAGAGACTTGAGAGAGTCATAACTACACTATTAACCTATAAATTAGCATCTCGGTAATTGTCAGAATACTAACAAAAGTGCGACATAAACATGAATGGGAATATATGCCATAGCCCTAGAACTCTTCTTTCACTGCTATTTTTAGGAAAATATCCATCACTACTTTGTTTTATTTCATTTTTAATTCTAAGGTTACAAAAATACAACAACCAACTCTCGACGAAAACACTTCTAAAATTAATAAAAATAACTTGACCTTAATCTTTGTTAACTGTGAGTCCATGTGGTTTCGATGACCACTTTTTGCATCACTATATTACTTGTATGATCACTTGTATTTGCATGTGCTTTAGAAGCAGCAAGTTTTTCGCCCCACTGCGGGGGACTCAAAATTCATAAAAGTTAGGAAATTAGCTATTAGTATATTCTTGATTTAGTGTTAACAACTTGATCTTATCTGCCACATCTGTAGGTATTAGAATTGAATGTGATGCACTCTCAATGGTGCAAATCTCAAAAACATCCAAGAAAAACATGAGAGATAATTTCACCACCGGAGACGAGAACAAGAAAATATTAAGAAAATAGAAAATATAGTAGCGAAATAGGAATCCCCTATGATAGTTCTCGATATGGCAGTACGACTTATAGGTAATATAAATTTTACTATTCAGAATTCTAACATTACAAAAAGGTGGGAGTTGAAGCACAACATGGTTAAATTCAGACATACAAATGGGCAGTTTATAGGTTTTCCCCATGAAGATCCATAGCAGTAGATCAAAATTTTTTTGGAGATCACTGACACTTATATTACTGTAGGAGTCTCAACTGATTATGTGAGACTCACACTATTCCCTGTTCTCTTCTAGGAAAAGCAAGAGATGGCTTAAGTTTGAACCTTCAAATTCCATCACTTTCTAGTCCGACTTGGAAATGAAGTTTCTTGCTTGACTCATTCCATCATAGAAAACTGTGAGATTGTGAAATGAAATTATTTAGTTTACGAAGGGAGAAGGAGAGACATTGTATCAGGCCCGAAAGGATTTAAAGGTACAAAGGTTTATTGAGATATTGTCCGCAACACCAATAGACCAAGAAGGTTCTACCACGCATTTTCATCAAACCCTTGGAGCTAAACACCAAGATCATGTTAGACTCACCCACAGAAAGATAGTCCCTTGAAAACACTATGATGAACTTTATTTTTTGTTGAATAGGTTGTCACAGACAACCTCGAGTGGAATGCTAATAGAGATCAAAGCATAGTGAAAAAGGCCACCAGAATATTAGAAGTAGATGGCATAACTACCTTTTCTACTTAGGTTGCTAAGATGGAAAAAACTATAAGTCATCTTACCAATCTACTAATGGATCAGTCTTAGCCTCATGTTTAGTCAGTATAACAAGAAAACATATTTTGTGAAGTATATAGGGGTGACAATTCAACTAAGATGTGTGGAGTAAATTCGGAATTGATAAATTTTATAGGTAATAAGGGCAACTAGAACTTTAGCAACAGTTACAACCCCAGCTGGAGGAGACACCCAAATTTTTTGTGGGTGGAAACCAAAATCAGAATCAGTACAAACAATAAGGATAATAAAAATTTTGGCAATCAAAGTGCAATTGGGTCCATATCCTGCTGACTCATGCAGAAGAATTATTGTAAATATTATTGGAGAAGCAGCATGAAATATATGAGAAGCAGGGCAAATTGGCAGCATCTGTAAGAAACTAAGATTTAGAGATGCAGGCACTAGAAAGACAAATCGATCAACTTTCTGGAGCTCAAACTACAAGGCCACAAGAAGGCCTGCCTAGCAACATAAAACTCAAACCAAAGCAGTGCAATGTAATTACACCTAGAAATAGTAGAGGGACCGATGAACTAGTACCTAAAAGGTGGGTTCTAATGATGACAAGGAAAAAATAGTTTTTAAGGAGAAGGTAACCACCAGTTTTAGTAGCATCCATACCATCTTCTCCATTCCCACATACTCAAGAAGCACAAGGAGGAAATAAATTTCACTAAGTTCCTAAACTCGTTTGAGAAAGTTCATATTAATATTGTTGTTGTTGACATGTTGTAGGAGTACTTCAATATGATAGGTACATCAATGACATTGTTTTAAACAAAAGGCAGCTAACAGAACATGCTACAACTGCAGTTACTGAGGTGTGCATATCAAGAATATGCAAAAAACTACCCACCAAGATGAATGATCCGGGAACATTCACCATTGAAATATCTATAGGGTAGAAGTAGATGCCTAGAGCTTTGTGTAATTTAAAGGCGAGAATTTACTTGATGCTCTCATCTATTCTTCTGACACTAGATTAGGTGTTCCAGACCGCACAACTATTATGTTGCAGCTGGCTACTAGATCATTGGCCAGGCTTAAGCATATCATTGAGGATGTCATATTGCAAGTAAGGTACTTGATATATATAGTGTACTTTGTAATTCTAGACTTCGAGTCAGACCTAGAAGTTCCATTCATCTTTGATGTATATCTTTTGCAACAGGGAAGGAGATAACAAATGTGGCCAGAGGCTACTGATAATGAGATCTCATGTTATGGTAGAAGTGATTGATGTCTTCAGATCTCTCACACTTCTAGCCATAAATGAATGAATGTATTCCATCTAGTCCATATGGGCTCAGAGTCTTCTCTTATCTCTTTACAGTCTCTTTTTGAGAAATCATTAGGTGTAGCACTTGCTATGGAAAAAAGATGGAGTAAATACTTTTTGGTCACTGGCCAACAACACTGCTCGGCCAGAGTATATGATCGAAAGAAATCCATATTAAAAAATAATTGATTGAGATGTGTTGTAAGTCATGCCATGCCATTAAATTAGTAATGATCGAGAGGCAACCCGGGATGGTCGTGTTGACCCTAACTAAGGTGTTGATTAGGAGGAAATCAAATATTCTAACCATGATTGATGTGTTATTGTGTAGGTACATGAAAGGAATGTGAATAACTGGATAGTTGGGATGAAATTATTAATAAATGGCTAAGGTACGGAAATTTCCCCTGTCTTGCCAAGCAAATTCTTGAGCAGGTAGAGTCTCGCCATGGATCTCGCAAGGTGAGGTCCAAATAAATACCCAACCTCATTTCGGGCCTCACTCCATGAGGTAGCTAGGAAAATGAAGAGTTTTCTATGTTAAAAATCTTATAAACCCGATAAACCGAAAATTTTTCTTCACTCTCACTCTCAAAAGAATGAAATCCTCCAAGTGTTTCCCGTCTCCTCTCTCAAGTTCTCATCTCAAGCTTCACATTCACAAAGTCTATAAGTTATTCTCAATTGTTTGTTTACATTCCATGCCTTCGCTACTACTAATTCCTCCATCTTGCTTGTTAAGGTCACATATTGATAATAGGGTTATTAACTTGAGTTTGCAGTAGGTTACAATTCTCTTAAAGTTGAAGTTGGTGGAATTATTGTAAATGTATGTGTAGTACCATAATCTATTTGTAATTAGTTGATAGTTGACAATTATTTGTGAAAAAGATCTTGTAAACTCCATTGACAAAATGAAACACTATCTTACAACATTGTGCACACTATATGTTTGACAAAATTCCCCAGGAATTATCATGCAGAGTATGTTTTCAATGATAGATGGATGACGACCATCTTATGAAAACATTAGTTGTTGGGTGGGCATAATGTATGTAGAAATGTGCAAGTGTAGGTTGGAACCCAATTACGGGTTTGTAAAGTTGTGTTAGTAATAACTTTGTTCTACACAACATGAGACAAAGCAATAGGGAAGTCTAAGTACCCATTTGCATGACTAGTAGCACCATGCTAGCATACTAAATATGGGGTCGGTTTGATATTCTTGTATCTTGTTTACTAGACACATTATTTGGAATATAACATATTGATTCTTTGAAGGTGTAATGGTGCACCCATGTCAAGGTGATGCGATAGCTAAGGGAAACAGAGAGCCACTAGTGGCTAGGAATCGCAGAGAATCAGAATGGATAAAGAACAGGGCAATAAAATCCCTCCTAGATCAGCACCTCAAGCATAGCCTGTACCTCCAATCTATAGGTATGGCTAAAATGAATAGAGAGTTATGGAAAAACTTGGTTCTAAAAGTTAAAACCATAATTATATATACAAGATGAAAATTGAGAAAGAAGGGCTCACGAAAGAGTACCCTGCTATTTGTAAACAAATTAACCAAAGAGGACTCTAGTTCATTTTTGTAGAACCAGGCGAGTGTAACCTGAATATTTTCTAGGAGTTTTATTCTAGTTGTGATGCATCATAGATCCCAATGAGTTTAAAATGAAGGGTAAAATGGTGTCATTTAAGGTAGATGATTTTTGTAGATTCATGTGGAATCCGGTGGTTCAATATGTGCCACTAAGCGAAATGGTGTCTCATCCCCCCTACATTGAGATCTGACATGTGTTATGTAGCAAATATTTAAGTGCTAGATGGGTTCGCTGAAAGAATGAAAAAACCCAAAAAAACATTGGCCTTAGCACATTAGGTCAAAGAGGCCTACGTATGGCTGACGATCGTCTCTACTAGGATTATGCCTAGTGAGTATTTTACCACTATCACTTGGGATAGGGTGTGCCTTATATATTAATAACTAGGCAGCCGGTGTATTTGTGCCACATAATGAATGCTATGATGCATTAGGAGCGTGAAGGCGCTCTATACAAGTTCTATTATGGGAGCATCCTCACTCAGTACTTGATGTCTCATCAAATTTATGACAAGGAAGCTTATTTTTTCCAAGTGATGGCAAATAGACATATGGATGTGACCCATGTCAAATGGCTAGAAGAGTTTCATAGAAGGCCATTAACTGTTGTTGAACACCATGTTTAATATAACATCTATAATTCCCATATCTATGGAATGATGAAATTACAGTTAATCCTGGGAGGTAGAGACACCATAGTTAAGGAACTTGGCATTTTGGATGAGTATTACCCATTCAATGAGCATGCACAACAAATGTGTTGGATGGGTCCAACCTATGGGAGCCTGTAGATGATTATGTCCAGAACCCGAGAACATCATATACGAGAACAGAGAAGATGATGATGATGAGGGTGAAGATTCTGAGCTTGAACATGATAGCGAAGAAGGTGATACAATATTTGCTCCTTTCGATAACGAGGTCGGTGATTTGGATGACTAGAGCAGGGAGTTCTTTTATTTTCATCCTTTATCATTTTTATAGCATAGAGGACCACACAATGTTTTAAGTGTGAGGTGTGAGGTAACAATATCTCTTTTGATCCACCTCAACTAGTG